>JAQSNX010007163.1:0-51788 GCA_029532605.1 Oreochromis grahami
TTTAAGCTTAAATTTCAAAAACTTACATTTTAACTACTGATTTTATCTACTGTTCTGATTTTATCCACTGTTTTGATTTTTGATTTTATATACTGTTTTGTTTGTTTGTTTGTTTGTCTTAATCAATTTTAGATCATGCTTTTTATTTGTTTTTGTTTTTAATGTCTCTGTAAAGCACTTTGAATCACATGTTGTTGAATTGTGCTATATAAATAAACTTGCCTTGCCTTGCCTTGCCTTGCCTTGCCTTACTGGACTCCACACTGCCCACCTTCACCCAGTATGTGACCTGCCCAACCAGAGACAATAAAACACTGGACCTACTGTATGCCAATGCTGAAGAGGCATACAGTTCATCACCTCTCCCTCCCCTGGGCAGATCTGATCATAACCTGGTGCACCTTGTCCCTGTGTATGAGCCCTTAGTGCGCAGGAAGCCACCAGCCACCCGCACAGTGCAGAGATGGTCGGAGGAGAGCGAGGAGGCTCTTAAGGATTGTTTTGAGTCCACTGTGTGGGAGGTGATCTGTGACGACCACAGAGAGGACATCGACAGCCTTACTACATGCATTACTGACTATATTAATTTCTGTGTGGATAACACCGTACCTACCAGGACTGTACAGTGTTTCTCCAACAACAAACCTTGGATTACCCCAGAAATTAAAGCTGTCCTCAAGCAGAAGAGGAGGGCCTTCAAATCCAAAGACAAAGAGGAGTTGAAAAGGGTGCAGAGAGAGCTGAGGGGACTGATAAGGAATGGGAAGGACAGCTACAGGCAAAAGATGGAGAACCAGCTTCAGCAAAATAATGTTGGTGAAGTCTGGAGAGGCCTCAGAACCATCTCAGGCCACAAACATCAGAACTCTCTGCCTGGGAGGGATGTGAGGTGGGCAAATGAACTGAATCAGTTCTTCAACAGATTTGATTCAGCCATGAGGCAGTCTCCAACATCGGCTGCAGACTCACCCACCCCCACTGCTGCTGTTCCACCTCAGACACTTCACACCTCCTCTTTTCACCCTGCTCACTCTTCCCAACCCCCAACAACAGCATCCAATACACACTCAACACAAAACTCCAGCCTGTCTCTCTCAACCACCCAGGTTAGGAGGGAACTGAGGAGGATTAAAGCCAAGAAGGCAGCGGGTCCAGATGGCATCAGCTCGAGGGTCGTCAGGTCCTGCGCGGACCAACTGTGTGGGGTGATGGAGCACCTCTTCAACCTGAGCCTGAGGCTGGGAAGAGTCCCACAGCTCTGGAAAACCTCCTGTGTTGTTCCAGTGCCAAAGACTTCACGCCCCAAGGACCTCAACAGCTACAGGCCGGTGGCTCTGACATCCCACCTGATGAAGACCCTGGAGCGGTTGGTCCTGGCTCAGCTTCGGCGCCTTGTGAGCTCATCACTGGACCCACTTCAGTTTGCCTACCAGCCTGGCATTGGAGCGGATGATGCCATCATTCACCTCCTACATCGTTCCCTCGCTCACCTGGAGACTGCTGGGAGCACTGTGAGAATCATGTTCTTTGATTTCTCCAGTGCCTTCAACACTATTCTTCCCTCGGTTCTGAAGGACAAGCTGGAGAACTCTGGAGTGGACCATCATCTCACTACCTGGATTCTGGACTACCTCACCGACCGACCACAGTATGTGAGGACTCAGGGCTGTGTGTCGGACAGGGTCGTCTGCAGTACGGGGGCACCACAGGGAACGGTTCTGGCTCCGTTCCTCTTCACCATCTACACTGCAGACTTCTCCCACAACTCCACCCAGTGCTTCCTGCAGAAGTTCTCTGATGACTCTGCAATAGTCGGCCTCATCACTGATGGGGACGACAAGGAGTACAGAGGACTGACTCAGGACTTTGTGGACTGGTGCCAGCTGAACTACCTCCAGATCAATGCCAGTAAAACCAAGGAGCTGGTGGTAGACTTCCGCAGGCACAAACATCCTCCACTGCAACCACTGAACATCCAAGGTATGGACATCGAGGCTGTGGACAGCTACAGGTACCTTGGTGTTCATCTGAACAACAAACTGGACTGGACTCATAACTCAGACGCCCTCTACAGGAAAGGGCAGAGCAGGCTGTACCTGCTGCGGAGACTCAGGTCGTTTGGAGTGGAGGGCCCACTCCTGAAGACGTTCTATGACTCTGTGGTGGCCTCAGCCATCTTTTACGGTGTGGTCTGCTGGGGTGGCAGCATCTCTGCTGGGGACAGGAAGAGACTGAACAGGCTGATCCGCAGGGCCAGCTCTGTTCTAGGATGCCCTCTGGACCCAGTGGAGGTGGTGAGTGACAGGAGAATGGCGGCTAAGCTGTCATCCCTGTTGGACAACATCTCCCACCCCATGCATGAGACTGTGACAGCACTGAGCAGCTCCTTCAGTGGGAGACTGCGGCACCCACGGTGTGGGACGGAGAGATTTCGCAGGTCTTTCCTCCCCACTGCTGTCAGACTCCACAACAAAGACTTTAACTGATCAAACACACACATGTGCAATAACACTAAGTGCAATAATCTTCCTGGCATCGTTGCATTTTTTACTCAGTTGTATATAGCACTTGTATTCTATTTTTATCTTATTGTATATTTTATTCTATTTTATTCTACTGTATATAGTATTTTATTTTATTCTATTCTCTACAGTTGTGTACTGTATTTATTCTTATTTTATTTTATTCTAATTTTTGCTTCATAACTTTTGCACTGTCCACTTCCTGCTGTGACAAAACAAATTTCCCACATGTGGGACTAATAAAGGTTATCTTATCTTATCTTATCTTATCTTATCTTATCTTATCTTATCTTATCTTATCTTATCTTATAAGAATCAAAATAGGGTCAGGGTCTAACCATCTACGGTGGCTGTAAAGTGTAAATCACATTTACAACTTCAACAACAAAATAACATTTCAAAAAACACTTTTACATAAAAAAAAAACAAATAAAAAAATTGACAACAAAATAACATTTCAGAAAACACTTTAACAAGTCCGCAACAAATTAACAAGTGGCTCTTGACGGAAAGGGATTGTCTGAAATACCGGAAGTGACTCAACGATTAGCCTAATAGGGCTTTGGAGCGTGATGTTACGAGAAGGGGCGTGGCCAGGATTTTTGGTTGAGGTGCCATGTTTCTGGGCGTAACAAACTGCTAGGGGAAGAGGAGCGAAAGGACATGGACAACACCAGCTATGGCTCGTACTTGCTGTGCGGTGGGTTGTAATGTTAGATCGCACGACTGGCAAGGGAATAAGCTTGAAAATGGTTTATCTTTTCATTCTTTCCCCACCTGGAAGCAACATGAGGCAGCTCATGTATCGGATGTTACCAAAAGAAGGCGTCTAGTCTGGATAGCAGCTGTGAGATGAGCTGATATCCAGTTCTCTTCCATCTCCAAATATCTGTTGGTGTGCTCCAGACATTTTCATTCCGGTAAGTTACAGATATGTTCATATCACTCTTTATCCGGTCTTTAAATCTACTGGTGTCAAGCCAGCCTCCAATTCCAGCATTGCAGTCCAGCCAACCTCCACTTTGTTTTACGTTCCCTGTGTATTCTGAGTATTATGGCAAAAGATGTGGAAACCTGATTTCAAAATAAAAGCTCCTGAAGCATGATTTCAAAATGAAGGCCAACTTCCGGTAGATTAAGAGCACATTCACAAATATCAATTAGTCTTGTTTGCACACTCTAATGTTGGATACAAATGGCATACCCTAGTATTCTAGTAGCAACATGTTAATATTAAAGCCATCTCCTTTTGGATTTCAAAGTAAAAATCCTCTGAATGTTTATTTTTGAACTATTCTTTTAATTAATTCAGAATGGAAAACGCACGTTTCCAAAGACTAGTTGCAGTCTACATTGACAGTATACAGCCCCACAGTGATACCGTATCAATATCAAGTCAGTCTGATTTTACCTTCCAAAATAAAAGACTTTTCAAATTGAGCATAGACGACCTACTCTTTTAACGATTTCAAAATGCTCTTAAATTGAAATTTGCTGTTTCCACAGGATGAAGCCATGTTAGATCAACAGTATGCAATGCCACAGTGTTACCATGTCAATATCAAGTCAGTCTGATTTTGCCTTTCAAATTAATGGCCCGGTCAAATTGCTCAAAGTTGACCAAACTTTCAGTGATTTCAGGATGTTCTAAAAAGGAAAATGTGTCACGGGCTGCAATGGCAGACCGTGGAGTGGCAGTGAAAGTAGGGCCCAAACGCGAGACTCTAGTGAAGGACAGTGGATTTATTTACAGGGGGTGGAAAACACACAACTATATACAAAATCCAGGCACTGTGGTCCCGTGGCAATTCTCCCTGAATCCCACACAGTGCAGATGTCCGTGAAAAGTGAAAAGTGGCAACTCCAAAAAACTCCTATTCCCACACCGTGACCTCAAAGCACACTCCGCTCCAGATTCCTGGTAACACAAACACATTAACGTTAGCAGGAAATCTATTAACTCAGAGGTTATACCAAAGCCCACAGCTGTACTGACGAGTTCTGACAGAAGGATCCAGCCATCATGGGCCCAGCGGACTCAAGGACCGTGTCACAGGAGGAGTTGCTTGCCCAGCTCTGGAGTTACTGTCGGAGCATTCTCCAGGGGGCAGATCCTCATCAGAGACACTTACAGGTCGTATTTTTTGATTCCTTCCTATCATCAACCACCTTATCTATGAGCTTTTTGGACATTAAGAGACTAATTTCGATTATAACCATGCTGAGGGCAAGTTCCTGCTTTGAGCTTTTTGGTTTGGGCTGTCCAGGCGAGGAGGATGTGGCGACCTCCCTGGGAGCCCTTGCTGCCTATTTCTTTTTTTCATAGGCAGATAGCTTCCCCACCGTCATTTGCGGCTCACTTGTTGGACCCTCCATTGCGGGGGAAACAGTTCACACGCCCTCTGCACCTCACCACATCTCCACTCACCTCCGCGGCATCTGCTGAGTCAGCAGACAAAGGACCGGCAGCTCAAAACCACACAGCTGCTCTCCTGTCCGGCCAACTGGTGGAACCTCAGCCTGTCACGCCGGCCCCGGCATCATCAAAGAAGCGACGCTCACGCCGCCCGGCGCCCTTCACCGCCACCAGATTCCCTGACTTTCCCTCAGCCGATTGTGGTTAGTCATATGGACAATTCATCTTCACTCACTTCATCTGTTTATTCACTGGACTGTGTGAAAGCTAACCTCGTAGCACAGCCTGTAGCCTTTGCACAGCCTGTAGCAACTGCCCAGCGCGTAACTCAGTCAGCTGCCCAGCACGTAACTCAGTCTGCTGCCCAGCTAGTCACTCAGTCTGCTGCCCAGTCAGCCTCTCATCTTTATCCTCAGTTGGAGGTCGATAGGCCTGCTGGACCTACTCTGCCATCATTTCACCCATCTGTTGTTCCTGCATGGCTGTCCAGTCTACCATGAGAAACTGCCACACCATCATCACCTCCGCCCTCTGCAGCTACTTCTTCACCAGCGTTCCATCAAACTGCAGCGACCGCAGCACTCTCGGCTTCACCATCCACATCACCTACTCTACCATCATCTTCACTACCTGCAGCTACTGTATCACCATCTTCACCTCCGGATCAACCATCAGTAGCGGCAGCGCAGCCAGAGGTGCTCAGCGAGCCGGAGGAGCCCGCGCCGCAGCCGGATGAGCTCAGCAAGCCGGAGCAGCCCGCACCGCCAGCTGCGGAGCCCAGCGAGCCGGAGCTCAGCGAGCCAGAGCAGCCTGCACCGCCAGCTGTGGAGTCCAGCGAGCTGGAGCTCGGAGAGCGGGAGCAGCCCGCACCGCCAGCTGCGGAGCCCAGCGAGCCGGAGCTCGGAGAGCGGGAGCAGCCCGCACCACCAGCTGTGGAGCCCAGCGAGCCGGAGCTCGGAGAGCGGGAGGAGCCCGCACCACCAGCTGTGGAGCCCAGCGAGCCGGAGCTGGGAGAGCGGGAGGAGCCCGCAGCGCCAGCTGCGGAGCCCAGCGAGCCGGAGCAGCTCAGCGAGCCACCCACTGAGGAGCCCGCACCGCTGCTGGAGGACCTCAACAAGCCGGAGGGACTGGCGTTGCCAGCAGAGGAGCTCAGCGAGCCTGTGGAGCCCGCGCTGCCACCGGAGGAGCTCGGAGGTCCGGAGGGATCCGCTGAGCCAGAGCTGGAGGTCGGTGTGCCGGAGGGTCCCCCACGTCCAGTGCGCCCTCCACGCCGCCCACGTCCAGCGTGCCCTCCACGCCGCCCACGTCCAGCAGCACGGCCCCAATGTCTACAACCTGCATGGCCAGTGCATGGTGGATCATGTGTTGTGCTACATTGTCGCCCTCCACAGCTGCCACGCCGCCGCCGGACCCGCGGCCGCTCGCCGAGACCATTTCACCGCGGGTGTGGGACCCATGGCCGCCCGCCGGAGCAGCAGCGTTGCCGCCACTGGACGCATGGCAGGCTGCCGGAGCCGCAGTGTCTCCACTATTGGACCCATGGCAGGCTGCCTGACGTGCTCGGTTGCTGCCACTGGACCCGAGGTAGACCACCTGAATTGTTTTGCCACCACTGCCACTGTCATGGCCTGGGTCTAGGGACCCAGGGCTCATGTATGTTTAGTGTATGTTTATGTTTATATTTTCCGTGTGGTGTTTGGTTAGCTCTCCTTTTTCTCCATGTTTCTCCGTGTGAGCTTCCGGAGGTTTTGGTTCGCTGAGGGGACTGCGAACCCGGAAGTGTTTCTGCTCCAGAGACAGCCACACCTGCCGCTTGTCGTCCTCTGCCAGCTGCAGTAGATTACGCTCGTCGAGGGAGCGGCATTTAAGACTGTAGCTGAGCTGAGGCCGACGCTGGATCCTTGAGTCAGAACTCGTCAGTACAGCCGTGGGCTTTGGTATAACCTCCGAGTTAATAGATTTCCTGCTAACCTTAATGTGTTTGTGTTACCAGGAATCTGGAGCGGAGTGTGCTTTGAGGTCACGGTGTGGGAATAGCAGTTTTTTGGAGTCGCCACTTTTCACTTTTCACAGACATCTGCACTGTGTAGGATTCAGGGAGAATCGCCACGGGACCACAGTGCCTGGATTTTGTATATAGTTGTGTGTTTTCCACCCCCTGTAAATAAATCCACTGTCCTTCACTAGAGTCTCGCGTTTGGGCCCTGCTTTCACTGCCACTCCACAGTCTGCCATTGCAGCCCGTGACAGAATGTCTGTTTCCACAGGGTAATTACACTTTAGATCAACAGTATACAGCCCCACAGTGATACCATATCAATATCAAATCATTCTGATTTTGCCTTCCAAAATAAAAGCCTTTTCAAATTGCCCATAATTGACCTAACTTTCAGTGATTTCGAAATGCTCTAAAAAGGAAAATTCGTATTTCCACAGGGTAATTCCACTTTAGATCAACAGTATCCAACCCCACAGTGATACCATGTCAATATCAAATCATTCTGCTTTTGCTTTTCAAAATCAAAGCCTTTTCAAATTGACCACATTTGACTTACTCTTGGAACGATTTCAAAATGCTCTAAAAAGGAAAATTCCTTTTTGCACAGGGTAATTCCTCATTAGAACAACAGTATCCAACCTCACAGTGATACCATATCAATATCAAGTCAGTCTGAGTTTGCCTTCCAAAATAAAAGACTTTTCAAAATGAGTATAGACGACCTACTCTTTTAACGAATTCAAAATGCTCTTAAATTGAAAATTGCTGTTTCCACAAGATGAATCCATGTTAGATCAACAGCATACAACCTCACGATGTTACCATGTCAATTTCAAGTCATTCTGGTTTTGCCTTTCAAATTAATGGCCCGTTGAAATTGCCCATAATTGACCTTACTTTCACTGATTTCAGAATGCTCTAAAAAGGAAAATGTCTGTTTCCACAGGGTAATTCCACGTTAGATCAACAGTATCCAACCCCACAATGATACCATATCAATATCAAGTCAGTCTGAGTTTGCCTTTCAAAATCAAAGCCTTTTCAAATTGCTCATAATTGACCTAACTTTCAGTGGTTTCAAAATGCTCTAAAATGGAAAATTCCGGTTTCCACAGGATAATTCCAATTTAGATCAACAGTATACAATGCCACAGTGATACCATATCAATATTAAGTCAGTCTGATTTTGCCTTCCACGGTGGCACGGTGGTTAGCACTGTTACCGCACAGCAAGAAGGTCCTGAGTTCAATTCCACCATCAGGCTGGGGTCTTTCTGTGTGGAGTTTGCATGTTCTCCCCGTGTTTGTGTGGGTTTACTCCAGGTATTCCAGCTTCCTCCCACCGTCCAAAGACATGCAGCTTGTGGGGATAGGTTAATTGGATAATCCAAATTGTCACTAGGTGTGAATGGTTGTCTGTCCCTGTGTGTTAGCCCTTCGACAGACTGGCAACCTGTCCAGGGTGTACCCCGCCTCTCGCCCTATGACAGCTGGGATAGGCTCCAGCGCCCCCCGCGCCCCTGAAAAGGATAAGCGGAAGCGAATGGATGGATGGAAAATAAAAGGCTTTTCAAATTGCCCATAATTGACCTGACTTTCAGTGATTTCGAAATGCTCTAAAATGGAAAATTCCTGTTTCCACAGGGTAATTCCTCTTTAGAACAACAGTATCCAACCCCACAGTGATACCATATCAAAATCAAGTCAGTCTGATTTTCCTTTCCAAAATAAAAGCCTTTTCAAATTGCCCATATTTGATTTACTCTTCTAATGATTTGAAAATGCTCTAAAATGGAAAATTCTTGTTTTCACAAGATAATTTCACTCTGTATTTATAGTATATAGCCCCACAGTGATACCATGTCAATATCAAGTCAGTCTGATTTTGCATTTCAAATTAATGACCCATTGAAATTGCCCATTTAAGACCTACCTTTCAGTGATTTCAGAATGCTCTAAAATGGGAAATTCATATTTCCACAGGATAATTTCACTTTACAATTATTCTGAACTGTTTTTTTATTCTTTCTGTTAATCACATATATGTTTTGATGTGCAATGGTATTAGTTTGAATGACATCTCCAAGGCCCTTTAATTTATAATTTTCTTTTTTGTTTTTTCTTTTTACTTTGTTTGTCAAGTATTGACCACATTTAAAACACACACAAAAAAGACAATAGTTAACTTTAAAATTAGTACAGAGGTGGAGAATAAACTGAACCGTGGTGTCTTTTGTCAGAGAGATTATTGAATGTTTGGGTGGATGTATTTTCCTCTGTGGTGGGTTAGGATGTGCGCCCACCACCCCAGGCTCTGTGGGGCTTGGTGGTGGTGCTAATGTAGGCCCCCGTCCGGATGGGCCTTTGTGGCTTCCAGGGGTGCATACTGGGGTCAGCAGGGGACTTGGCCCCACGAGAGAGTACTTTGCCTTCACTTCCCTCCCCTCCTCATCCCCACTCCATCACAACGCCACACATGCAGGGCTTTGGCATACAGTTATTTCAATGAGCTGGGGGTGAGGTATTCCTGCTGTGTCCCCTTCCGACCACCTGTACCTCAATTTTATTCCACAACCTACACATCAACATCACTTGTGCTGGGCATGCTGAATGGCGTCCAAGGGATGGTCTGCGTATTCAACCTCTCCTAAGTTGCCAGTGCCCATGTCTCAATTTTAAATACATGTAGATGATAAGGTTTCTCGGCAGGGGCCGTGCTCACACCAATATTTATTATTTACTGTTACTTATACTTATCTAGGTTGTGGCTGTGGTACTTGCTGTTGTGTACTGTGTTGTATTTTTGCTTGTTTTCTTTTCTGTTTTTTCTTCCAGTAGGTAGGTAATCCAATGGAATTTACTGTCTTGTCTCACCATCCCTCATCCCCTCTGTTTTTTCCGCTCTTTTGAACGTCTCTTGTCTAAGTCTTAATTTTTCCTATCAACCAATTATGTGTGTTCCTTTGATAATAACTGCAAATTTCAATTTTACGATAAAATGATTGAATAAATAAAGATATTTTAAAATTTCAATCAAGTGGAGCAATATTGCCAAGCCATAATGGTCCAGTTGAAAAAAACAAAATCTGTTGGAGATTTTTCTTGGTCTTCAGACAATAAGTCCTATTGGTGCCGAATGGTACAGGCAGAAAAAAAGTGCTAAACAGGCCTATACCGCCCACTACTCGACGTTACAATTAAACAGGCGAGCTTTGAGTGTCTGACTCTGTCGACATTTCAATAGAGGTCAAAACATGTCATTTTGAACATAAAAGTGTTGTGCAGAAAAAATGCCAAAGATGGAGAAGGGGTGAGTTCCTTTTTTTAAATATAAACTTTTAAAAGTTGCTACCAAAGTAGTGTCTGTGAAGGTTCTCAGTCATCCAGGTCATCGTAGTCAAAGGAGTTTGCAAAGAAAAGCGTCTGGACTTCTTTAAGTTGCTTGAAGACGTTTCACCTCTCAAAGAAAGAGAGAAGAGCCACCTCCACAGGACAGGACTCAGCAGTCCACCTGCATCTTAAGGATAAAGGTCACTCTTTCGAGGATGCCAATGTTCACATTTTGGACAGAGAGGACAGATGGTTTGAAAGAGGAGTGAAAGAGGCCATCTATGTCCACTGTGAGCGACCATCTTTGAACAGAGGCGGTGGTTTACGACACCAACTGTCTGCCATCTATAATCCAGTTTTGAGTTCCCTCCCCAGACGCCTTAACGCCCACTCACATCCTGGGCCATCTGACCTCAGGAATTCACATGACAAGGTGGGGCAAGGTTTCACAATGAGCTCACCCGAAACCCTGGCTGATTAGGTCCCACACCCTCTTTCACACCTTGGCGCATGTGATTAGAGGATCACCAGGGGGTCCTTTGTCCATTCTTGGGGGGATACTCCCACTGGGTTTAAATCTGGGACTCTCGGCCATTTGACCTTAGAACTGAAGAAGCTTCTCGGATGAGAGGTGAAACATCTTCAAGCAACTTAAAGAAGTCCAGACGCTTTTCTTTGCAAACTCCTTTGACTACCAAAGTAGTGTTCTTCTCTCTTCTTCTAGTCTTCTTCTCTCTGTAATTGTGTTAAGACATTTCTTAGGATTTTGGGATTTTTATTATGTTATGCTTAAAAGTACGTTTCATTATCTAAATGTGTTTGCTCTTTTCAGTATTCAGCTTAAACTCTGCAACTCTGTGCAGACTCCTAAATGGGGAAGTTACACAGGAAGCCTGCAGTTCTATTTTCTCTCTTCCTGTATGTGCTCTCTGAATAAAGACTCTTCCTTTTTACTGCAGCGGTGCGAGTCTCCCTGAGTCTCCCCCGTGTACACGTTAACCTGTCTGAGCCTTTTTATTCCGACCTGGGTTGCAATACAGGAAAACTCCTGACATTTCTTGGTCCTTTGAGCCAGATGGGACACAGCGCTTTTGTGTGACCCCACAGGAAAGCCTCATCGAGTCCTGCCGTCGTGAGAAGCCCGCGCTGAAGTCTGTCGACAGCTCCTCTCTAGGTAGAGGATATAAAGTCCAGAGACGTGACATTCGGGTTCTGGCCAGCGTTCTTATAAGTGGTCCACGGCGGTGGGGGTCGATGAGGTAAACCTGAGAGACCGGCAGCAACCAGGTGAATATTAACACTCAGACACCTCGCGTAAAATAAAATAGAGCTCGCCCAGGGACTGGTAGCATTCCCCGTAGTGGGTAAAGGGGCTGGAAGCGTAGACAAACGGTACGTGTTTTGAAAAGGTTTTGTATTGTTTTATTTTTGTTGGTGGAATAAGTTGATTTTACAGCACAATAAGGAGGCTGAACTATTCCACTGTTTTGTTTGCTGTTGGCCACCCAAGTACTGGTGAAAAGAGAGAAACAGGTCGTGTTTCATCACGTAAAGGTGACACCGCTTTCAAGAATAGCTTGAAAGTAGAAGGCCGTGTCAACTACCTCTCTCGATTCTCGTGCCAGAGAAGGTGCCGCAGTTGTGTAGTTGTAAAGTATTAAAATTAAAAGGATTAAAATGGGTAATGAAGCTTCAAAACTCACTGCTGATGAGCAGTGGTTAGAAAAGAAATGTCCAGGTGCCGGACAAATTAGTGCATATAGATGGAGAAATCCAAAGAAAACCTAAATGTCCCACGTGGGAGGGAAAATGCATTGACTAAATTATAAGAAACCCTCCAAGCAGAAATAAATACTGAAAAGGAAGCTAAAAAGAAAACAAAGAGTACACAAGAGTTGTAATATTTTAAAGCATGGAAAGTGGAATGAAGTGGAATAAACAAAAGGTTAAATTAAGGTTAACTTAAAGTAGAGCTTATCTAGTGATAAGCATGATAATAGGAGATAATAGGAAGGTTAACAACCTGTAAACTGGTATTAACAATGAAACAAAATTGGGAAGACAACCAAGCTGAATGAATAGAATGCATGAAACCAGATAATTCACACAAAATATATCAAATAAAAAGAGAGATGCATAAGGTATATTATGGCTGTGTCATTGTTCAGCCAAGGAAAATGTCTCCAGCTTGGGAAGGTGTGAAGCTGCAGATTCACACAGACCCGTGATGGATACATAATAAAATATAAACTAATATACTATTGTATATTAGTAGTGAAGTAGTGTATTGTAATATACTATTGCTGTTATAAAAAAGGAAAAACAATACAATGATAACATTAATAATGACATACTATTAATAAGAAGAGGCACCTCAGTCAGTTATGATGTGAGGTGGAAGATTGTTAAAAGTAGTCTGATTCAAGCTTAAGGTTTGCTCAAACTCAGTACAATGATATATGAGATGAAGAAAATAAGGAAATAACTACACTAATCAGGTGCATAGAGACACTTGACCTGCTTGTAAACCTGTCATCTTAGATGAGACTTTGTTAAGATGAAAGCAAACCTATACTAACAACTAATGAGAAGCTGAATTAAATATGTGGACACTACCAAGCTAATGAGGAGCGGTGACGCGCATGGAGATGCTGGTTTTGCTCACTACAATTGTATAAATAGAGTTTGAATTCATTACTGTGGATGTACAGTGAGTGACCTCTATATATCTTGAAAAGCATGTCTGAAATACTCGTATGAAAGCATATTTTGAGTGATTCTAACTGTGTAAATGCTGTGAGTAGTAGGTTTTGAGTGATTGGGTGTGATTTGTACAAAAATAATAAAACATAAGTAATAATAACACTACAAAGGTTCATAGTAGAGTGAGTGAACAAGTGGAAGTTTGAGTGTGTGTGATGATACCTGATGTCTGAAAGGGCTCTATTCAGGAGTGTGAGCGTGACATAAAGGTGTTGGTTTTAGATCAAGATTTAGCAGAATTAAAGAGGGTTTATAGACTATGAATACAAAGAGAAACAAAAGAGTTCGATTAGTCTGCAGAAACAGGAAATATGTATATAAATATATATGTGTGCCTGTGGTGTGTCAAGACAGCCCACAGAGAGAAACAGAACTCTATGAATAGACTCTATGAATAGAATGAATAGACAACACATACTCAAATTGTTATATGTGAAATTATTTTTGGAAAGGGTCAGAAGAGATAATTTGAACTTAGAACTCAGTGATATGATGCATGAATTAAACCTTATGGCAATAAACACTTGCAATGAAGAAAGCAGCTTACACTCAATTAATATGAACGCAAAGCCTTAGGCCATAGGCAATTTGTTTTATTTTTGTTTGTTTGCTTAGTGAGTTTGGAAAACAAATTTGTGATCATATTTGTGATCACAGTGACACATAATGATTTGGGCATATGATTTGCTGATGCCTAGTTTTAGAGCTGTGAGCTATGAACTGTAAGCAATGCAAGGTTTTTCCTACCTCAGAAGTTCGACACATGCCAGACAACTTTCCTATGTAGGCATTTTGCTCACACTGTTACACATCAGAATTGCTGTATGCTGTATCACGCGCTGACCTTCACAGCACCCCACAGGCTGGTGTCATTGATATCTTTGTTGAGACGGTTCAGCGTGAAGTAGGGAACTGTGTAGGTTATGCAGTAACCACAGCAGATAGAGTTGTAGAAGCAAAACCGTTGACATCCTCACACTCAGGCCAAGATATAAATATTGGCAGACCAAAGCCGCAAAAGCAGCAGCACAACAAACTGTAGACACATTAATGTCTGACTCCTCAATGCAAATACCACTTGATGTGCTTATAAACGAACAGAAAGCTGCACCAACTACAGAACAAAAGAAGTGGTTAAAAGGTGGAGCACAGCCAGAAAATGATTTGATGACCTGTAATAGCAAACCAATACTACCAAAGTCCCTACACATATCAGCAGCATTATTGTCAACAGGAGGGGGGGTAGGAGTGGTAGATAAAATTTCGGAAATTTGTCGGAACATGCATGATTTGCCAAAAACATAATGCACATAATGCACATAATGCACACCACCTCATCCTTTTCATACAATCCACATGAGTTTTATTGAGCTAAATGAAAGCCAAGGCTCAGAATACGCTCTAGTGATCATAGACGTGATCTCAAAATGGCCAGAAATCTATCCAGTAAAAAAGCAGACGCCATCTCAGTAGCAAAATGTTTGTGCAACCATTTTATTTCAATATATGGCATCCCCACTCTGATAAGATCAGACAATGGGACACATCAGTAAGGTCTTGAAGCATGAAATAAACAGAGACAGAAAATGCATGGAAGAAACAGGGAGACCATGGTCTGAGTGTATAGGCCTGGTAAAAATGTGGATGAGACTGACACAAAGCACTAGGAAATAAAACACCTTTTGAAAAAATGCATGGAAGAAACAGGGAGACCATGGCACAAGTGTATAGGCCTGGTAAAAATGTGGATGAGACTGACACAAAGTTCTCAGAAACGAATGGATGACTAAATTACTTGAAAATAAAGAGATTGTTCTAAACAACTCTCCAGTATCTTGCAGGTTGAAACCAGGTGATTGGATCCTGATCAAAGTACTCCAAAGGAAAAATTGGAGTTCACCAAGGTGGGAAGGTCCTTATCAAGTGCTACTCACCACACCTACTGCCTGCAAAATAGCAGAAAGACCGTCCTGGATCCATCAAAGCCATTGCAAAAAGTGAGTGACAACCTAAACGTTTAGACGCCGACACCCCTAACTCCTGTACGGTGATCTATTGGTGGAGGGAGGGCTGATCGGGTACACCCCGCCTTCTTCTTCTTGCCAGTAGTCTACTCATCAGAGGTCACAGGTGTGTCTGGTCATCATGAAGACACTCGTCCTCCTAGTGGCTAATGTTGCACTCCTGGTGAGTTTCTAAACACTCAACCGAAAGAAAGAAGATGAACAACGCATGGTATCGATATATACATGACAGCACACCCAGAAAAGACTGCTATGTTTGCTCCTATATGCCCCCAACGACACAATACGCCACCTTGTATGCAAAGGGAATGGACATAATTCAAGCAAAGTGTGCCGCAAGCTACGCCAGCCGTGGGCATCAATTCCAGGGAATCGTGGTCAACCATGAGGAACCTCTCCAGATAGGACTACGAAACGGCACATGTGACGAATGGTTCTGGGTTGACCTGAAAGTGAAGCACAGAAGTAAGGCTAAATCATTCCCAGTCTTTCTTGAAAACAATGGGAATTAGAGCCACAGCCTATGCTACCGCCAAGAGAACGGATCCACGCCAATGGGAAACACCACCACCAACTGCAAAGCAGTACAGACACACGCTCCTGGAGGGCCCGTGAAGAGCAGCAACATCTCAAATGGCACCTTCTGGGTGCAAGGGATTGCCTGGGATATCCTTCCTGGGAACTGGACAGGAGTGCGCTCCCATTTTCATATCTGACCACACTTTCAAGATAACCATGGACGCCACGTCAACATCAACGTCAACAACAAGGAAAAGACGAAGCACCCCAGACCTCAAGCAGCATGATTCCATATGGGGTTCCGATGTCCCAGAGGAATTTAAACTTTGGACTGAAAGACAAAAGGTTCTGAATGCTTCATGTAAATTCAACGACGAATGGGATCAGGAGATTGATGCTCTGTGCATTGCAGTAATGCAACACAGGGTAGCATTGGACATAATTCTCGCCGAGAAAGGAGAATTCTCTTTAGCAACACATGTTGCACATACATTCCAGATAATGTGCACTCACCGAACATGACTGATGCTCTGAAAACACTCAGACAACTTCGGGATGCACAACAACGAGACTATGCCGCAAACACAGAAGACTGGCTTACGTGGCTTTTAAGCGGCTCTTGGAAGTCCCTGCTGATTAAAGGACTTGTTTTTGTTGGTGTTATAATACTGTTATTCTGCTTCAATTCATGCTTACATCACCCTGTCACAGAATGAAGAAGATGATAATGAGATA
Organism: Oreochromis grahami; assembly: GCA_029532605.1. Lineage (NCBI taxonomy): Eukaryota > Metazoa > Chordata > Actinopteri > Cichliformes > Cichlidae > Oreochromis > Oreochromis grahami. Next base: position 16,309 of record JAQSNX010007163.1, read on the forward strand.
GACACTTAGATATAACATATTCACGAAACCCACTGTTTTATGATGTCTTTAAAATGTTTACAAATGGCCATAGACTGATACAATAAGCTATGAACTGTACATATACACGTAAATCAGGGTGGCAAATAAGTATTTGGTCAATAACAAAAATACAACTCAATACTTTGTAACATAACCTTTGTTGGCAATAACAGAGGTCAAACGTTTACTATAGGTCTTTACCAGGTTTGCACACACAGTAGCTGGTATTTTGGCCCATTCCTCCATGCAGATCTTCTCGAGAGCAGTGATGTTTTGGGGCTGTCGCCGAGCAACACGGACTTCCAACTCCTGCCACAGATTTTCTATGGGGTTGAGGTCTGGAGACTGGCTAGGCCACTCCAGGACTTTCAAATGCTTCTTACGGAGCCACTCCTTTGTTGCCCGGGTGGTGTGTTTTGGATCATTGTCATGTTGGAAGACCCAGCCGCGTTTCATCTTCAAAGTTCTCACTGATGGAAGGAGGTTTTGGCTCAAAATCTCACGATACATGGCCCCATTCATTCTGTCCTTAACACGGATCAGTCGTCCTGTCCCCTTGGCAGAAAAACAGCCCAATAGCAGGATGTTTCCACCCCCATGCTTCACAGTAGGTATGGTGTTCTTGGGATGCAACTCAGTATTCTTCGTCCTCCAAACACGACGAGTTGAGTTTATACCAAAAAGTTCTACTTTGGTTTCATCTGACCACATGACATTCTCCCAATCCTCTGCTGTATCATCCATGTGCTCTCTGGCAAACTTCAGACGGGCCTGGACATGCACTCGCTTCAGCAGCGGAACACGTCTGGCACTGCGGGATTTGATTCCCTGCCGTTTTAGTGTGTTACTGATGGTGACCTTTGTTACTTTGGTCCCAGCTCTCTGCAGGTCATTCACCAGGTCCCCCTGTGTGGTTCTGGGATCTTTGCTCACCGTTCTCATGATCATTTTGACCCCACGGGATGAGATCTTGCGTAGAGCCCCAGATCGTGGGAGATTATCAGTCGTCTTGTATGTCTTCCATTTTCTGGTGATTGCTCCCACAGTTGATTTTTTCACACCAAGCTGCTTGCCTATTGTAGATTCACTCTTCCCAGCCTGGTGCAGGTCTACAATACTTTTCCTGGTGTCCTTCAAGAGCTCTTTGGTCTTGGCCATGGCGGAGTTTGGAGTCTGACTGTTTGAGGCTGTGGACAGGTGTCTTTTATACAGATGATGAGTTCAAACAGGTGCCATTCATACAGGTAACGAGTGGGGGACAGAAAAGCGTCTTACAGAAGACGTTACAGGTCTGTGAGAGCCAGAGATTTTCCATGTTTGAGCTGACCAAATACTTATTTGCCACCCTGATTTACGGATAAATTCTTTACAAATCCTACCATGTGAATTCATGTTTTTTTTTTCACATTCTGTCTCTCACAGTTGAAGTGTACCTCTGGTGCGAATTACTGACCTCTGTCATCATTTTAAGTGGGGGAACTTGCACAATCGGTGGCTGACTAAATACTTTTTTGCCCCACTGTACATATGTACAACAGGAGGGAATGTTAAGAGATTTCTTAGGATTTTGGGATTTTTAACGTTAATTACACACGAACAACATGAAGCTGCTCACGCAGAGAAGAACGCCGGAAGTGTGTAATATGATCCATAATCGCACCACCTGTTGTGAGAAAAAATTTTTTAAAAAATTTTTAGAGGGAGGGGGTTCCTGAAGCATAGGGGTGACGCAGCTGTTGAGTCAGTGCTGTATAGAGAGACAGAGCAGCAGTTAGTTTTCCACAGACAAACTCATAGTTTGAATGTTTAAATATTATGACAATTTTCTCAGTATTTCTTTTTTCAATAGCGGATGTAATTTTACTTTCTTATATTACAGGCACAATAAAATAAAAAAACTTTAAGATTGTCTGACTAGTAACGGATTACACATATATATATATATATATATATACACTTATATAGTGCCGGGTGGAGGTAAGCTACACCAGCGCTTGTAATGGGGAAAAAAAGAGTGACTTCCTATTGTCTGTAGAGAACCATTTCTTTCAATAGTATTTTATTTTCTTATATTACAGACGCAATGAAAAACCTTTAAGATTATCAACCTAGCAACAAATTGCATTTTTATAGAGCGGGGTGGAGGCAGGCTACACCATCGCTTGCAATGAAAAGAAGAACTTGCTATCTGCTTGTAACCTACAGACCGCCCACCTCATTCGTGTAAAAAATTAATAAGGGAGACCGGGGATAGTTGTAACATTTTTGACATTTCTGTCTGTAAATTGGAGCTCTTTTAAGGTAGTGGATTGAAAATTTAATGCAAAGTATTTACATGTCTCTGCTATTAAATAGTGCAGCTATTTTCTCTGCAGCACAATTACCCATTGCATGGTATGGTCTCAAACACAAAGAGTGAAATGTTACAATTAACCCCATAGTCTGGGTTAGTTCAAAATCAAATCAAAATCAAATCACCTTTATTGTCACGTCACATGTGCAGGTACACTGGTACAGTACATGCGAGTGAAATTCTTGTGTGCAAGCTTCACAAGCAACAGAGTTGTGCAAAATACAATAACGTGCAACAAGCAAAATATAAAAATGGTTAATCTAAAAAGTAATAAATATATGTACCATATATAAAGGTATGTACATTACTGAATGTGTATACTAAATATGTTTTTCTACGTGTGTGTGTATACATGTTTTACAAATGAAATAGAGTAAACAATAAAATAAGATATATAAAATATAAAATATACAGAGGTTGGTATGTGCAAAACAGTGGCATTAATGTACAGTATGGAGTGCATAATGTTGAAGTTCCAGTAGTGAGGGTGAGGTGTCTATGACGTGTTCAGCAGTCTGATGGCCTGGTGGAAAAAGCTGTCTCTCAGTCTGCTGGTACGGGACCGGATGCTGCAGAACCTCCTTCCTGATGGAAGTAGTCTGAACAGTTTGTGGCTGGGGTGACTGGAGTCCTTGATGATCCTCCCCGCTTTCCTCAGGCACCGCTTCCTGTAGATGTCCTGGAGGGAGGGAAGCTCACCTCCAATTATCCGTTCAGCACACCGCACTACTCTATGGAGAGCTTTGCGGTTGTAAGCCGTGCTGTTGCCATACCAGGTGGTGATGCATCCAGTGAGGATGCTCTCAATGGCACAGCGATAGAAGGTCCTGAGGATGCGGCGGCTCATGCCGAATCTTTTCAGTCTCCTGAGAAAGAAGAGGCGCTGCTGTGCCTTCTTCACTGTTTTCTTTACTGACCACGTAAGATCCTCAGCCAGATGTACACCAAGGAAGCGGAAGCTGCTCACTCTCTCCACAGCGGCGCCGTTGATGGTGATGGGGGTGTGTACTCCTCTGCACCTCCGGAAGTCCACTATCAACTCCTTTGTCTTTGCGACGTTGAGGGTGAGATGGTTGTCTTGACACCAGTGGGTCAGGGTGCTGACCTCCTCCCTGTAGGCCGTCTCATCACTGTTGGTGATAAGACCCACCACTGTAGTGTCATCCGCAAACTTCACAATGATGTTGGAGTTTCTAGTGGCTGTGCAGTCGTAGGTGTAGAGTGAGTACAGGAGAGGGCTCAGTACACACCCCTGTGGAGCACCAGTGTTCAGTGTGATGGGGGATGAGGTGGTGCTGCCCAGTCTGACCACTTGGCGTCTGTCAGACAGGAAGTTAAGGATCCAGCTGCAGAGGGAGCTGCTCAGTCGTAGATCCTGCAGTTTCCTGTCCAGCTTCGAGGGAACGATGGTGTTGAATGCTGAGCTGTAATCTACAAACAGCATTCTCACATACGTGTCTCTCTTCTCCAGGTGTGACAGGGCAGCATGGAGTGTCAGGGCTATGGCATCATCAGTGGACCTGTTGTGGCGGTATGCGAACTGTAGAGGGTCCAGTGAGTCGGGAAGTGCGGAGCAGATGAAGTACCTGACCAGCTTCTCGAAGCATTTGCTCACGATGGGGGTCAGGGCTACAGGTCGCCAGTCGTTCAATGAGGAGATGGTGGAGGATTTGGGTACAGGGACGATGGTGGCCATTTTGAAGCAGGCTGGGACTACAGACAGAGAGAGGGAAAGGTTGAAGATGTGTGTAAACACTCCAGCCAGCTGAGCCGCGCATGACTTGAGGACGCGGCCGGGAATCCCGTCCGGACCAGTAGCTTTGCGTGCGTTCACTCTCCTGAAGCACTTCCGCACATCCTCCTCAGACACAGTGTGCGCCCTGACCTCATCCGCGGTGTGCACACTGTCCGGTCTCATGGTGTTCGCTGTGTCGAATCTAGCGTAGAATACGTTTAGATCCTCACACAGAGAGGCCGTGGTCTGCGGTGTGCTGGTTTTCCCTCTAAAGTCTGTGATTGTGTTTAGTCCCTGCCACATACTCCGAGGGTTGTCAAACTGTTGCTCCACCCTGTCCCTGTACTCACGTTTGGCTGCTTTGATCGTCTTCTGGAGTTGGTAATGTGCGTGTTTGTAGTCCGATGTGTTCACGGAGGCAAAAGCGGTGCTCCGTGCCGCTAGCGCCGTGCGAACATCTCCGTTAATCCAGGGATTTTGATTTGGGAAGGATTTAACTGTTCTGGTTGGGACGACATCTTCCACGCATTTTCTGATAAATCCACAGACTGAGTCTGTGTATTCATCGATGTCTTTAGCAGCCACGTGAAACATTTCCCAGTCCGCGTGATCAAAACAGTCCCGCAGCGTAGACTCCGATTGGTCCGACCAACGATGCACCGCCCTCAGGGTGCAACCCTAACCCTACACAAGGAGACATGTGCTACTCGTGAAAAAATAAAGAAAAAGTAAAATTAAACACAAAAAACAGCTGTTGCTTGGGGGAGCTCGCGACGAGGCTGCCATACTCGGCGCCATCTTGCTCTTGTAACATATCCTGGGGTGAAATGTAACACAATGAAATACGGGTACTGACAAAACATTAACAAGTAATCTTTTTTATTCAACACATGAACGCACTTAGAGTCATTTGTGCAGCTGTGTGTGTGTGTGTGACAGAATGCAGTAATCTAGCTTTTGAACATATTCCAACCCCCCCAAAAAAGACAGATGATGGAATTTTCTGCAACTGAATATTTCATTAATTTTGGTTGGTCTTCCTTAAGTTTGGCCTCATTGGCTCAGTGGGCATTATAACCTACAACTCTTGCACCAACTTTTGAACATAACAATGAAGCTGAAAACATGTACCGTATTTTCACGACCATAAGGCGCACTTAAAAGTCGTAGATTGTCTTCAAAAAGTACGGCGCGCCCTATAGTACAGTGCGCCCTGTGTGTTGTAATGAGGACGTAGTAGAGAACACCATGAGAACGCTAAAGGGTGAAGTGTGGGTGTTGACTGTAGCGGTATATACGATCGCACATACCTGTATAAAAGTACAGGTATGCAGGACATCGTTGTTTTAACAACCCTGAAAATGGCAAAGAGACACGCATATGAAGCACAGTTTAAACTGAAGTCCATCAGCTACGCGGAGGAACATGGAAATCGAGCAGCAGCGAGAGAATTTAAGATCAACGAATCAATGGTTCGCAAATGGAGGAAGCTAGAAAACAAGCTCCGGCAGGTCAAGAAAACGCAGCTGAGTTTCCGCGGACATAAGGCGAGGTGGCCCGAGTCGGAGGAAAGACTCGAGTGGTGGATCATCGAGCAAAGAACGAGCGGGAGAAGCGTTTCGACGGTCACCATTCGGCTAAAAGCAGTTTCACTAGCTGAAGAGATGAACATTGAACATTTCTAAGGAGGCCCGTCTTGGTGCTTTCGTTTTATGAAACGGTGCCATTTTTCCATCCAGACCAGGACTACGGTAGCGCAGCAACTTCCAGCGGATTATAAGGAAAAGCTGGCCATCTTCCGCTCCTACTGCAGCAAACACATCGGCGACAAAAACATCCAGCCCAGCCACATCACAAACATGGACGAGGTCCCGCTCACTTTTGACATCCCGGTGAGTCACACTGTGGAGAAGAAGGGGACCAGCACAGTAGCGATACGCACAACGGGGTATGAAAAGTCTTTTTTTACTGTTGTGCTTGGCTGCCATGCTAATGGACAGAAACTGCCGCCTATGGTGATTTTTAAGAGAAAGACTTTGCTTTGGATTGTAGATGCTTGGGCTAACATGTCTGCTGGCACTGTTGTTCGAGCTTTCGCAAAAGCCGGCATCATTTCCGAGGAGCCGCACGGCACGGAAAGTGACTCTGACAGTGAAGAAAGTGAACCTGGAATGTTTGATGGAGATTTAGCGCAGCTGTTCAATTCAGACACAGAGGATGAGGACTTCGATGGGTTTGATGATAAAAAAATGTGCGTACCAAACTCAGTTTTGCTCCTGCTTTATTTTTAAATACGCACACTTGTATGCTTGTGTGTTGTTGATGATGACGATTACTGGTAATAAAAATGTGAGTAAGGTACCGAACTCAGGTTTGCTCCCGCTTTATTTTTAAATACGCATACGGTACTTGTATGCGCCCTATAATCCAGTGCGCCTTATGTGTGTGTTAAATACAGTAATGGCACACATAACTGAGACTGCGCCTTTTAGTACAGTGCGTTTTATGGTCGTGAAAATACGGTAGCTGTGCACCAGCATCGCAATTCCATTACTTTTTATCATGGCTTACCTTGGTGTGGTTTGCAAAGTGCTTCAGAAAGATGAGGAAATCTGTTTCTTGCACCCATCCTGATTTATTTCCACTACCAATACTTCCTACTGGTCCACCTCTGACACAGTGGTCTGCATAATGTATGTGTGGGAACACAAACAGTGGAGGAATTGTGTTGCCAATGGCATTAACTGCATATACAAAGGCGACCAGTGAACCTCTCTCTGCTGATGTCATTGCCCCAACTTGTTTAATATAAGTTAAAGTAATAGTGTGGTAAGTTGTAATATCTGCATTATTGTTACAACTAACCCAGACTGTTGCTGTTACAACTGACCCAGACTCCTATAACCATGAACTAGCTAACATTACAGCCAACGGCTAAAACATTAGCACTAAAGACCTACACAGAATATATCCCCATAGACATACAAATAACATAATTTAAGTTTGATGAGTTTAACTGCAAAGCAGATAATGCTATTAGAAATTGAAATAAAGTAGAAAAACTTACTTTTTGGCATACAAATTACTTTTTGTCATGTTAAATTGTCTGTGTTTGACAAAATGTGCTGATTTTTCACATGTGATAGCAGAACTGAATTGGGCATGCACAGGATGAATCACATCATTTGAAACTTAGCCCTGATTGGAGAAATCGGAAATGTTACAACTGACCCATGTTACAACTATCCCCGGTCTCCCCTATCCCTTAGTGAATACTTAGGATACTTACTTTTACAATTAAAACACCCTCGGATGAGGTATTTTGGTTTTGTGCAGCCACTCCTTCTCAGACCAAAGTAAAGAGTTTTTCTTCATGTTTGAGCTCCTTTTACATCAGGTTTTCTCATTAGCAGAAAATAGACGGATTCCCTAAAAAGAAAATGGTCTCGTTTTACAGACACCAAGGAGGAGTCAACAACCCCTCTCTAATCAATATTAGTATTTCTTAATGCTTATAACCTACAGACCGCCCACCTCGTATGTGTAAAGTAAGCCTTAGTGGGGAAAAAAAGCGTTGCGCCCGTATTCAGAACTCTATCCCAAATATTTTTATTAAAACACCCCGATGAGGTATTTTGGTTTTGTGCAGCCACTCCTTATCAGACCAAAAGTAAAGAGTTTTTCTTCATTATTTTGAGTCACTTTTACAACAGGTTCTCTCAATAGACAGAAACCCTAAAAGAAAACGGCCCTGTTTTACGCATATCGAGGAGGAGTCAACAACCCCTCTAATCGTTATTAGTATTTCTTAATGCCTCCAGCCAAGCAAAGAATTTCATATTGGCCTTGAATACGTTCCGTCGGTTCATCCCGGTCAATTACCTCCGGGAGATCGGGATGCTTCCTCCGTCTCGTACCATAAACGTATAAGAACCCCCCCCCCCCAGAGAATTTATTATTTTGGTAAGAGTGAGAGAGAGAGAGAGAGAGAGAGAGCGAATCAAACAAACTTTTCTACAACACGATATACCACTCCGGGTCAGGAGGGGCGATATAGCACGGACCGGTCAGATGACTACGCCGGATGGAAGCATAACCGGAAGCGTGGCAGGGAGTTTCCCTTTGACCTTCATCCTGCTCCATGATCAGCCGTTAAAACTTTTCCCAATATTGCTGTAACGTAACAACAAAGTTAGTTTTTTAAGATCAGACAGATCACAAAACATTCCTCACACGCAATCACTGAATTAGCATCTGTGGCACAAATAAGCTTCAGGGACTGACTTGTTTTTTAGAACCGACCTTTGACACTTGGATGTTGGCTTAATTTTTACACAAAGAGAAATTTGACCCTAATAATAAAAAACATGGTGAATACTTACCTCAACTTTGAAGGTTTTTTCACAGCTATTTATTTAGAAAAAAGTAAACACGTTACAAGGACACAATGCACATTGCAGAGTACATGAATGGGAATTGCTCCTCTCTATACTTAGACGCCTCCCTAACAAATGCCAAGTCATCATCTCCATATTGTGTGTCCCATTTTTCAAGTTTCATTGAAGTGTGCACAAGATGTAAAACAATGTATTAGTTTTTTAAGTCCCCGGTCTAACAAGATGCCATTCATTTAGGAGACTAATCATTTTTTGATTTTAACTTCAACACAGTAACATTAAAAATAAAACATATTAGAACTCATTTATTTTGTCGGACACAAGAACAACTCGAGCATCTTTTTTTTCGGGAGCCGAACTAGGGCTTACAAGTTTGCCGTGCCCCTGGGGACCAGTGCGAGGTTGTGTGGCGTGGAGGGTCCAGACACTCCCACAGCGCAGACTTTGCTATCCGCACAGAGCTTTTCTGGTGTGTCTCATGCAAAAGAGACAATACAGCTCACGGTAAGCCTGTCCTTTATAAATATCTCTTTGATTATTCAAACAGTGTTTAAATTGTGACTCCAAAAACATTTTATCTATGTTAAAATATACATAAATATATTTCAAGTTTTTTAGCTTAAACAGACTCTTGAGCAAAATCCGTAATGGCATAACCAGTGTGCAGCCTGATGTACATCTTTTAAGTGTATGTTAATCGGTACATGAAGCGTACCTCTGAAAAGAGTCCACCATTTGTGAATTTACTGATTTATTTTTTAACCTGCGGATGATGAAATTATTGTAGAAAATGTCTTTAAACTATCGCTGTTCCTACTTATTGAGCTACTTCTTTACTATGTGAATAAACAATTTGAACGAGAAAGGATTTAAAGACACAAAAGTAAAAAATTTGTAATGAAATTTATGTGACCGTTCTTCCGACAGAGAGTGAAAATCCAAGAGCTGCTGCAAGCCTCTGCATTAATGATCTTTCTGTTTCTCTCCTTGTGTGTGTGTGTGTGTGTGTGTGTGCTCACAGAGGGGAGGTCACGGCAAGAGTTCCCTGAGTTGACACGTATGAAGCATAAAGTCAGTTTGGACTGAGGAGCAGTTGGTAAACTACATTCAGTGTACTTCTGTCTCACATCAGCAATGTGAGACAGAAGTCTTGACACGCGCTTATAACTTAAAACACAAAAAACCCCAGCTACAGCTGGTAAGATTTATGGTATAAACCAGACTTTCACAGTCTGCATCTTTACAGGGTTTTTTTTTTTTTTTTCTGCTTCTGTTCACTCCTAGTGTGATTAAAAAACAACAACCACAGAGCCCACTAACTATTGGCCGCTTTTACCCCCTAAACAGTCAGTTGACTGAGAGAAATGCAACCCATTATTGTGAACGCTGAAGGCTCCATAGTCAAACCTATATTTCCTTAACTTACATCCTATGTTCTGTTTAATCCCTTTGATGAAAAATTGGTTAAACCGTTGCTCAACTTATGTCTGAACGACGGCAGATAATTCTGATGAAACTGACCCCGTAAGCACTTTGCAGCTGAGTCGAGGGCTCGTGCACATAAGGTCAAGGAGGTGTCCGGCGTGAGTGCGGCCTGACATTCCATTTGGGACAGCTGACAGACACATTAGTGCAACTGTGAGCAGCAGCTCCTGTATACTGAACATAAGAAAAGTAATGTGTAGTGCTAAACCGAGATTCCAGGGCTCGTGCTTATATGGTTCAAAAACAGGTTAGTTTAGCGATCGTGTAACTGTGTCCTTGACCTTTTTACCGGTTTGAGGAGTTGGTTCCCTGGTCCAGATATTTGGGATGGTTCAAATGCCGAGTCTCCAAATGCAAACAAAAGGATATTTTCCACGTTATTTCTTAAATGTGCATAAATGGGATGTCCGATAAAAGTAATAAAGGATAAATGTAAATCAGTTTTTTAACTGTGCAGACCCACTCCAGTGAAAGCGATAAAAAACTATCATGACTTTAATGAGATTATGAACAAAATGCAATACATTTTGGTTTTTTGCTACATTAACAACTTTTCCAACTCTGATTCTCTGCAGGACCAACACGGACATCGGTCCAGACTGAAATCCAGTTCAGACGACACACGCAACATGTTCAAGCTTGCACGGAGGCCTTTCAGTCAATGTAAGAAGATGGTTAAGGCGAGAGATTGCTATTCTGTCTTTTACATCGCTACAAAGGGAGGACTAAATGCCAAAAAAGAGAAAAGTTTTTTAAAAAGTGACGCTTTAAAACAGTTCGAGTATCTTTGTGTTTACGGGGAGAAGGGAATAACTGCGGCCGAGGCTCTGAAAAGAGACGGTCACTTCGCCGATGACCTGGGCTACTTTGAGCTGGTTAACATCGACGACGAACGTAAGACCGAGTGCACAGACATAATTGATTGTCTGGACAATAAGAAATTCCAGATATGTTTTTCACAGGGAGCAGATACAGACGTAGCCATCCCAGGGCACCTGAAACCTCTACAAGCATCAAATAATGCAAAGCGCAGCGGTGGAATGACATTGGTCTTAGATGTAGCACGACAGAACGGATTGAGTCTAACAACGTCAATCAAAGAAACGGGCAGCAGCATTGACCGTAAGGAGGTTTACGGTCTACTTTGTCGGCAATATCCGCGTCTGAAACGATGGATGGAGAGTAGATTCCCTAAAAACTCTTTTCTGGAAGCACTGAAGTACAGGAAGGAGAGCTTTGGAAAGAGCCGACAGTCTTTTACTGAAATTCACAGCGTTATGTTGCTGCTCGAACTGAGCGAGTCAGTTTGTCTCATAACCGGTTCCTTCATAAAGCAAGGCACAGGCTTTGTGCTATTTGACAACTTTGTCTTGACCAACGCCCGCTTATTCGACTACTGGGTTAAATCAAACACACCTAACTGGCGTGAATTTGTAAACTTTGAAGACCAAGAGTCAGACAGGGTCTTTAACTTTGAAGACCAAGAGTCAGAGATTTGGGCCTGTACCTTCAGGAACAACCTCGGCGCTAAGGTGTTCATGGAGCGACAATACAGTATTTTCACGACCATAAAACGCACTGTACTAAAAGGCGCAGTCTCAGTTATGTGTGCCATTACTGTCTTTAACACACACATAAGGCGCACTGGATTATAGGGCGCATACAAGTACCGTATGCGTATTTAAAAATAAAGCGGGAGCAAACCTGAGTTCGGTACCTTACTCACATTTTTATTACCAGTAATCGTCATCATCAACAACACACAAGCATACAAGTGTGCGTATTTAAAAATAAAGCAGGAGCAAAACTGAGTTTGGTACGCACATTTTTTTATCATCAATCAAACCCATCGAAGTCCTCATCCTCTGTGTCTGAATTGAACAGCTGCGCTAAATCTCCATCAAACATTCCAGGTTCACTTTCTTCACTGTCAGAGTCACTTTCCGTGCCGTGCGGCTCCTCGGAAATGATGCCGGCTTTTGCAAAAGCTCGAACAACAGTGCCAGCAGACATGTTAGCCCAAGCATCTACAATCCAAAGCAAAGTCTTTCTCTTAAAAATCACCATAGGCGGCAGTTTCTGCCCATTAGCATGGCAGCCAAGCACAACAGTAAAGAAAGACTTTTCATACCCCGTTGTGCGTATCGCTACTGTGCTGGTCCCCTTCTTCTCCACAGTGTGACTCACCGGGATGTCAAAAGTGAGCGGGACCTCGTCCATGTTTGTGATGTGGCTGGGCTGGATGTTTTTGTCACCGATGTGTTTGCTGCAGTAGGAGCGGAAGATGGCCAGCTTTTCCTTATAATCCGCTGGAAGTTGCTGCGCTACCGTAGTCCTGGTCCGGATGGAAAAATGGCACAGTTTCATAAAACGAAAGCACCAAGACGGGCCTCCTTAGAAATGTTCAATGTTCATCTCTTCAGCTAGTGAAACTGCTTTTAGCCGAATGGTGACCGTCGAAACGCTTCTCCCGCTTCTCCCCGCTCGTTCTTTGCTCGATGATCCACCACTCAAGTCTTTCCTCCAACTCGGGCCACCTCGCCTTATGTCCGCGGAAACTCAGCTGCGTTTTCTTGACCTGCCGGAGCTTGTTTTAGCTTCCTCCAGCTTCGAACCATTGATTCGTTGATCTTAAATTCTCTCGCTGCTGCTCGATTTCCATGTTCCTCAGCGTAGCTGATGGCCTTCAGTTTAAACTGTGCTTCATATGCGTGTCTCTTTGCCATTTTCAGGGTTGTTAAAACAACGATGTCCTGCATACCTGTACTTTTATACAGGTATGTGCGATCGTATATACCGCTACAGTCAACACCCACACTTCACCCTTTAGCGTTCTCATGGTGTTCTCTACTACGTCCTCATTACAACACACAGGGCGCACTGTACTATAGGGCGCGCTGTACTTTTTGAAGACAATCTAAGACTTTTAAGTGCACCTTATGGTCGTGAAAATACGGTAATGACAATTTAGAAGACTGCGAGGAATTTTGCAGTCTTTGTGAAATCAATCAGCAGATCAAAAACGACCCGTATGAAAATATCTACGTCACCTACAACACTCTCATGTACCACGGCTCTTCCGGCTCTCTTCCGGTTTTCAATGCCGACGGACAAGTGTTTGGTTTGCACAGCGGCGGGTTTTTCTACGGGTTTCCGAACCTTAGCGAGAATGTGATTGAGTACGCCTTTCCTCTGCTCACTATATTTGAAAATTTTGTGGATAATCTGAAGAAAGATGGGTATGGGGAGGTGTTGGAAAGAGTTGAGGAGGAAGCGAAGGGAAATCCTCACCTAGAAAACATTATAGCCTCTGTTGTGGGGTCAAAGCAAGGCGCACCTGACGCGTTGTTGCAGGAAGTTGAGAGTAAAACAGATTCTGAGGAGATGGCTGTGTAGAGACAGAATGATCGCAGTAGTTTGTCTGCCTGTTTTGTACAGATGACCTCTTATTTTACAAATTTTCACTCGTTATCATTACGACAAAGGGTATGGGGCTCTTGACAACCATTTTCACAGTTTTTGGAAAAAGCAAGGACAATTTGTGTTTCCTTTTTTATTTTATCGTAGTTTTGTTTTTAGTTTTGACAGACTCGATACATTTAACTTTGTCATAATTTTTTTCTTTTATGAGCCTTTAAGATTAGTTGAGTGACTGCATGATTTTACATTGCTCAACTAGTGTAATGAAATCAGTTTTTTTTGTGTGTCTGTGTGTGTGTGTGTGTGTATGTGACCTCACCGTAGATGCTGAAGACGTTGTAATTCTTAACGCTTGTTGTATGTATTCAAGTAAAGTTTGGGATTTATTAAAGGCTGTTTGGATACAGCTTCTGTTTTGAGGCTGTGAGGTTTTTTATTTATTTCACACACCCCCAAAAACACCATTTTTAAAGTTATGTTCTTGCATTGTATTTTTATGTTCTGAAGTATTATACCCAGTCTCATTTCTTCAAGCCACGCCCTCTCATACTCATGTTGTCTCTGCGTATCTACCTCTTCACCGAGATCACAACCTGTCAGTTTTTGGCCGGCGGTCATGGGTTCCTTCCAATAATATGACGCGAGACTGGCGCTTTATTAAAGAAGGCACGTATTAACAGCACAACCCACTAAAAAAAACCCAAAATGGCTTCCTTTTATACTCTACCTATTCGGGTGAGCATCCGGACTAGCCCGAGTATGGGTGTTAACTAATCAAAATGAAAGCATTAACGTACAATAACATTAGAGCACGTAACAAACATATACATATTTCCAAAATACGTACTATAAACAAATCAATAACATATGCTTCAACCGTTACTATCTAACCATACTCCCCTAACCCGGCACACTGGTCTGCTCCAGGAGCTCTTAAGCAGGTGATTGAGCCGCTTCCACATCCTGCAAGAAGCAACCGGGACAGGTGACTACTTTTACAAATTCTCTTTTCACATAGCTTACCGACAAATGATTAAATGTAAGCAGCTCTAACTTTGGCTCTTTTCTGACACAGGTAGGATGGACCTTGTCGCTTCACCTTTACAAGCTGTCAATTTAATCCTACATGAAAAAACCTAATAAAGAATTCATGAGAACTAGGGCGTTGTCTTTATTGTATTATTTTTAATTCCCAATCAATCAATTAATTAATAAAAATGCAAACTAGGTAATTCTTAACGCTTGTTACATATGTATTCAAGTGAGGCTTAAAATGTAATTGTTTGCCTATTTTCTGTGTTTTATTTGTTCCGGAGTAAATCAGTTTTGCTGTAATCAAAGTTATTAGATTATTAGATTAAATAAAACTTTATTAATCCATCGGGTGGGTTCCTCCGGGATTTTCACACAGCTGAATAAACGTTAAACAGAAAACTGATTAAACCGAAGTGTGAGACGGTCGAGAATTTACGCCAGTGTGCTGTTATATTTTAGCTAGCGAGGAGCAGACGGCCGAGTTTATTTTTTTTTTTTTTTTTTTTATTTTATTTTTTTTTTTTTATACCTGTCCCGTTTGGTTCTTTTGCCATCAGAATTATTGTCTAAAGGCGAAGAAAGATGCCCAACGGATTTACTTTACCAAATGGACCATCCCAGCCTTGCCGTAATGGTCCATTTGATTCACCTTTTATTGTTTATTTTATTTTCACTTGCTGAATACGGGACAGACTTAACTGGGGGAAAGAAAGGGGAGAAAGAAAGAGGGAAAGAAAAACAGCGGGGAAGAGGGACGGGAAAAAGGGCAAAAAACCAAAAACCAACAGAATAAGCAGACAAAAAATACATATATCGATCATCTGGATCACCTGTTGAGAAAGAAAGAGAAAGCAAGCAGAAGAAAACGAGAGTAATAAACAACATCACAATGATCTATGGGAATATGACAGTAAATACTAAATGTTAGACATTATTGTGCAGCGCGTGAGATCGACAGCGCACAGTGTGCTTTGAGGTAGGAGCCAAAAGGGTGTAGTTTGTGTGTGATCACCTGTGTGTACACCTGTGAGCATGAACGCGCTTGTTTTTAAAAGGTTCCTTCATGTAATGATCTGCTAGAGGGTGTGGGGGGCCACTGCCCCGTCCTCCAGGGCATGACGCAGGTATGGAGGAGATCAAAACTCCAGACGTCCAGAGGCCCCCAGAACACAAGAGACCAAGGAAGACCAACAGAGGGGCAGCCGCGCCACTATCCCAGAAAGAGCTGAGGAGAGTCCCAGATGAGGGGTCACTCAGCAGCCGCGGAGCAGAAGCCAGGGGTTGCAGTGACGTGCCCGTGAGCTCCGCCGGCAGCCAGCTGTGCCTGAGTGACCGAGCCCCGGGCCGAGAGGCCGAGGGCACCCCGCCTCCGAAGTGGCCCGAGCGAGCCCCAGGCTCCAGGCCCCGATAAGCAGCCGCCAAGGAGTGAGCCGGTGTGTACCTGGGCGCCCACCCCGGACACAGAGAACCACCAACGCACCGATGTCTGAGGGCGTCCACCACCGGCAGGGGAAGTGGTGGGGGAGATAGGCCTCCAAACCTTGGAGGGCCTGAGATGTCCCCAGAGAGGTGGCGTCTGATACCCAACCTGACATATAGACACAGACATACAGGCACACACAGATACAAACATCCATTCCCACCCTCATGCTCTCATAGGCAATTATTCCACACTCAACCAACGCGGAGACAGACATAAAGAGACGCTGTACACACAATCACTCTCCCCAAGCGTACTCTAAGAACCGGGTCTGGGTACCCTTGCCCCTGGAGGGGGAAGCTGCACCCAGACCCAGGTGGTGTTACCCTTTTCCCTGCGGTGGGGAGAAGCAGGCCGCCCCGACTCCACAGCAGCAGGGAGGCCCCACATTCAGACCCCAGTCGGACGGCCAACTCCTCCTCCTAGCCCCCCGCTCCAGCAGGCCGCAGAGAACGGGGGTGTGTGAAGACTCCAAACCTCCCTCCACCCGCTCATATGTAGTGTTGATGTATGTGTGTTCTAAGGTGCATTTAAAACCCAGGAGGGCATGGAGCTACCTGCCAGAGCAGCAGGTAAGCGCATAGCCCCTCCTGCTAGCCCTCAATGTCTACGTGTATTTAAAATTGAGAGGTGGGCAACGACGCCAGGGTGAGGTGTACACCCTGATGGTAATTTGGATTCTGTGTGGCGTGCCCACCCCCAAGATCTTATATGTATGTGTAATGAGAGTGTGAGTAATGTGAATGTCTAAGTTGTGGGATAAAATTGAGGCAGAGGCAGCCAGAAGGGGACAGAGGGGGGGGTTATTTAACTCCACCAAGACAGCGGTGACGCAAATCTGAAGGCTAGACCGTCCAATTTCACAGCCTCGCACTTCCAGCCTTCTTGGTCTTTGAAGGACTCGGCCCACGTAGACCGCGAAGGCCGGGTCCTCCGAAGGATGCAGCTGACATTTTGGGACACAGCTGAAGTCTACATCGCCACAGCCTCAAAATTCAGTGAAATGAAGCCCGCATTTCGAGCAGCCTTTGAATTGGGACAGCCTTCGGCGCGCCACTGTGACGTAATTGGCCTTAAAATGCAGCCTTTAAGGCTGCAGACCCTGAATTGGGATACAGCCTGGCCATTTATCAATGCCCAAGTACGCGAGTACGTACTCGCCGAGAACGCACGGGAGTACGTACCCGTTGAGAACGCGAGCACGGACTCGCGATATGTACAATTGGAACACCTGCGTACGTGATGATGTCACAGATCCGGAGTTTTTACTGCCGTCCCCTCCTAATTTAACTGTGAGTAACATGTTATGAAGCTTAACTTTAATCACAGCCAAACCGGTTTACTCAGGAACAAATAAAACACTCAAACTAAACATTAACATTTAGAAGTGATCTACGTGACTTATATATCATTTTTAACCTCAGTAGTGAAACCTCTATTAATAAAAATAGTGTACATGTACATACGTGTACATACCTTAATAAAAACAAGCAGGTGAGATGTTAGAACGCTTTTATTTCTATTCTAGTGGACACTCAATACTATAGACAGCTGCTGGGGTTTCTTTAACCTGAGTAGCGAGAAGACCGCGAGCGGGGGGGGGGACGATGTGCCGGGAGTCCGCTGTTGAGTTTTGGACGAAATGCATTCTGGGATACATAGCTGTCCCAAGTCTACATCGATGCATGCTCGATAAAACGGGCGGAGCGAGAACACATCCGGGACTTTTTCGCGTTCTCGGCGTGATGCGTACTTCGAATTGGAACAGTACTTGGTCTCCGACTGATGACGTATCACGAGTACACGAGAACGCAAGTACGCACAAGTACGCATATTGATAAACGCCCCCTGTGTCTGCTCCCACAGATTCACACAAACCTTTACCCCTCGTCCCGCCCGAACTAGTAACATTATGCTACTTTCCCTAAATGTTTTGTAATGGTTATGCATACGATACTGTACCATGGGGTAAACAATGAGCTGCTGTAGTACGCAGGTGTATTTATGTAAAGGATGCTGAGTCCTTTGGCATGTACACCTACACAAATATGATAACATTGCACCTCGTGCTCTAACTACCAACAAACCTCATAGCCTACCGCTGATGTGCGTGCAGGTGTCAACACTTCTTCGTTCCTATTGGCAGCTGACTTGGTTCTTGAAAACTGGACCATTTTATAGATGCAAGGCTCAATCAAATGATCATAGCTTGAAAATCAACATACATCATGCCAGCCATTAATTAACATCACACATTGACATCAAAATAATGTCAGCTGTGACAAATGCTAATGGTATGCTACCTAACATTAAGATAGTCTGATTAAGAGGATATTTGATGCTGTATTTTACCAGTAGCATTAGGATATCATTTAAACCCAGTATGAACCTTCCAGATCCCTCAGGTCATCTGGATCCGGTCTGTTATCAGTCCCCAGAGTCAGAACCAGACACGGAGAAGCTGCATTCAGCTTTTATGCTCCTTATATCTGGAACAAACTCCCAGAAAGCCTCAGATCAGCTGAAACACTCAGTTTATTTAAATCCAGATTGAAGACTCACCTGTTCTCAGCTGCTTTTGAATAAAGCACCAAATCCACACTTTTAAGCTTAAATTCCAAAACTTACATTTTAACTACTGATTTTATCTACTGTTCTGATTTTTGATTTTATATACTGTTTTGTTTGTTTGTTTGTTTGTTTGTTTGCTTGTCTTAATCAATTTTAAATCATGCTTTTTATCTATTTTGTTTTTAATGTCTCTGTAAAGCACTTTGAATCACCTTGTGTTGAATTGTGCTGTATAAATAAACTTGCCTTGCCTAAATGAATCTACATGAAACATACGTTGTTTTCATTAAGACTGGAAACACTTCAAATTTAACCTTGGTATATTTGAAAGTTTGCTTGAATAGAACTTAGCTGTACCTGGTGTAGAATCGGATGTCAGTGTTACCGCTGCAACCCAAACTTTCGCTGGACACGTAACTCCTGTATTTCCTTCCTCAGAGTCTCCACGTCTTTGGACAGGTCTTCTGCAGCTGATGCAGACATGTCCAATGCAGACAGCTCAGGGACTGAGCAGTAGTCATGATCTCCTGTAAAGCTGCTTAGTTCAGGGGGTCGCTTCGTTCTCTCCCCACCACGACGTCGTGGCGTTTTCAGGTCTCTACAGGGATTTTCAGTTTGGTTCAAATCTAGGCGCATGAAGGTGAAGCTTTGGTCCACACTGAGGTGTAGAAGAGGAAGTTTTCATTGAGAACCTCTCTGTATTTTACCCTGAGCTGTGCACCTCCAAAGCTTCACAGGTAGTGAACAGGTGAGAAGCAGTCCTCGGTTTCCTCCTGCCTTGATACCAGTGTTGGGACTAATGCGTTATTAAGTAACATGTTACAGTAACTACGTTATTATTGTGGTAACGAGCACGGTAACTAGTTATTAAGCCAAAATCAGGAACGCGTTACTCGTTACGATTTAGATAGGCTCGTTACTTCGTGTGGTGGATATCGCGGAGCTTCCACAGATTCAGTAACATTAGCAAGTGGTGAAGGCCAGCAGGTGGATGAGAGAAAGTGGAGGCAAGAGGAGAGACCGGAAGCGGCCGCCCGTCCGAGTGTCAGGTGAACTGAATTTCAGGTAAGAAGTTATGACCTGCAGTCTATCGGAGTCAGATATAAACCAAGTTTAGGTGGAGTTTATTTTCATTATGCTGACTTTTTCATACTGCGTGCTAGTTAGCAGTTTCTTATGAACTTTATTTTGTTCATAAGGTTAATTATTAGAGTTTCCAACCGTGCCCTAAAAAACGGAATCGTCTCGTATTCAGAGAAAATATTACGCATTTCGTACTGAGGTGAAAAGAAACAGTTTGTCCCGGACTTCAGCTACAATGAAAAAGACACAAAGCTGGAGTTATTCTGTGTTTACACTGTCAGCTGCCTCTTCTTCTCTCATTATCTCCCCTCCCTCTCCTGTTTCTACTTCAATCATGAAACTGATCAATGATCAGCTGATCGGCTTTTCTCTCTTGTTTGTTTATCGCCCACTTTGTGCCAGAAAGAGGAAACCAGCGGATGTTGCGCTAAACAACAGCAGCACGTTTAAGCTTGATCAGCTGTTGTTAGAATTTATTTAATATTAATTGCTAGTATCAGCTGATGTTTGCTGAAGCCACAGCTGTAAAGCTGCTGGTCATGATGTCGGTTTGGTTATCTGGTGAGAGGGAAACATGCAGATGAAACCAGGAGATGTCCTTACTGAATCATCAGAGCTGAACAGGTTATGGAGAAACAGGTTTACCTTTTAGGTCACATGAATGAGTTGAAGGGAAGTTATGAAATGTTTCTGAGAGACAAATAACACCAGGATCCTTTTCTATGTAGCTGACCGCTGGTAACTGTGCAGGGGCGGATCTAGCAAAGTGATGCCAGGGGGCCAGGTAGGGCATTAACAGGGAAAGGTGGACACAAAGAAATACTTTTCATTCTTATTGTCATTTAAACTGTCTCGCTTTTATTAAATAATTATCTGAGTCTTACAACAAACGATTGATAGATTGATACATATATACCATCAGAACAGTGTACATCACTGTCACAACAGTGTTTATTTTCATTCAAAGGCTTTATGATTTTTCCTATAATGGTGGGCCGGTCTCTAGTCAAAATGCCCGGGACGATTGTTTTGTCCCAGTCCAGCTCTGTATGCAGCTCATCTGCAGTCTGGTGTTACCTACATCTTCCTATTCATAAGGCAGAATTTCTGAGTTCTGAGTACAATCAAAAGCACCACGACTGCAGTTTTTGTGTTGGATGTAAAAAGCGCACATGACACTGTGACGTAGGCTAGAATCATGGCAGCAGTCGACGATGGTCCAGGCGTGGGATTTCTCTCGTGGAAGTATGCACATTATTTTTTCCTTTCTGTTGGTAGGTGGCACAGTGCACTTGTGGCAAGAAAGCAAGCTAGAAGTCTGGCAGTCTGGCTGGGTATCCAGTTACAGAAGCAACACATTAACAAGAGAAGTCTGAGTAAAACCAAAGTTACTTTCCCTAGTAACTAGTTACTTTTAAAGTAACGAGTAACTTGAAGTAACTGAGTTACTTTTGATGGAAGTAACTAGTAATGTAACTAAGTTACTAATTTAAAGTAACTTACCCAACACTGCTTGATACTGAGAAGTGAGGCGAAGCAGTTTAATCTGAGAAGTGCAGGAGGGGCAGGTGAAGAGGCCATACTGCTAGCTAGCTGGCTACGAGCTAAGCTAAGCTAGCAAAACCCTAAAGACCCAGTGAGTGAATACTGTGAATATAATTAGCGAGTGACTCAACAGAGAGTGTGCTTTGTATGAAGCATGTGATGATTACACTATGACATAAGAAGTTTTTTATAAGTTATAAATTAAATTGGCTACAAACATGAACTTCACAAAAACACCACTCTGTGTTTGAACAGTGATACTCTACCACACATTGAGCTGTTTAGTTACTCCTCAGCCTCGTGGCACTGGAGGCCAGGATCACTGAATTGGAGACCTGGTTCCACACCCTTGAAAACCCCGTAAATCGTCAGGCCCCTGTAGTCAGTGTGGCCAAAGGTGTCATAGCCAACATTACCTATAGGTCGAACAAAAATACGGAGATGGCTTAACAGAGCTCCGACTGTTTGTCAGCCTGGCTACAGTGCTGAAGAGAAACCTGGGGTTGCTGCTCTGCTCTATGTTGGTACAGGGCATTGAAGATGACAACAGTGGGTGGATTGTCTGTGAAGGTTCTCAGTCATCCAGGTCATCGTAGTCAAAGGAGTTTGCAAAGAAAAGCGTTTGGACTTCTTTGAGTTGCTTGAAGACGTTTCACCTCTCATCCGAGAACCTTCTTCAGTTCTAAGGTCAAATGGCCGAGAGTCCCAGATTTAAACCCAGTGGGAGTATCCCCCCAAAGAGGGACAAAGGACCCCCTGGTGATCCTCTAATCACATGCGACAAGGTGTGAAAGCGGGTGTGGTACGTAATCAGCCAGGGTTTCGGGTGAGCTCATTGTGAAACCTGGCCCCACCCTATCATGTGATTTCCTGAGGTCAGATGGTCAGATAAGAAAGACAGACGCAACAACATTGTCATCCCCTATGTAGCCGGTGTATCAGAGAAACTGATCCTTCACTGCGCACATTAACGCCGTGGATAAAAACATCAAGTTCACCAGGGAAGACACTAAGGATAACTGTTTGCCTTTCCTGGACTGCGCTGTGCACATTGAAGAGAATGGCAACCTCAACATTGAAGTTTACCGGAAGCCCACACACACGGACCAGTACCTCCTCTTTGACTCCCATCACCCTCTGGAACACAAACTTGGAGTAATTAGGACCCTACACCACCGGGCAGAACTTGTTCCCTCTAAGCCTGAAGGGAAAAAGAAGGAACACACACATGTAAAGGAAGCACTGAAAACATGTGGTTATCCTAACTGGGCGTTCATAAAGTCAGCAAAGAGGCACAGAAAAGAAGATCAGACACCAGCGAGGGAGGATAAGAAAGACAGACGCAACAACATTGTCATCCCCTATGTAGCCGGTGTATCAGAGAAACTCAGGAGAGTTTTCTCCAAGCACGACATCCCAGTGTACTTCAGACCCAGCAACACACTCAGACACAAACTGGTTCACCCGAAAGACAAAACTCCAAAACACAGACTGAACAACGTGGTGTATGCTGTACAGTGCAGTGAGGAATGCCCAGACCTCTACATTGGAGAGACCAAACAGCCACTTCACAAGCGCATGGCACAACATAGAAGAGCCACCTCCACAGGACAAGACTCAGCAGTCCACCTGCATCTTAAGGATAAAGGTCACTCTTTCGAGGATGCCAATGTTCACATATTGGACAGAGAGGACAGATGGTTTGAAAGAGGAGTGAAAGAGGCCATCTATGTCCACTGTGAGTGACCATCTTTGAACAGAGGCGGTGGTTTACGACACCAACTGTCTGCCATCTATAATCCAGTTTTGAGTTCCCTCCCCAGACGCCTTAACGCCCACTCACATCCTGGGCCATCTGACCTCAGGAAATCACATGATAGGGTGGGGCCAGGTTTCACAATGAGCTCACCCGAAACCCTGGCTGATTAGGTACCACACCCGCTTTCACACCTTGTCGCATGTGATTAGAGGATCACCAGGGGGTCCTTTGTCCCTCTTTGGGGGGATACTCCCACTGGGTTTAAATCTGGGACTCTCGGCCATTTGACCTTAGAACTGAAGAAGCTTCTCGGATGAGAGGTGAAACATCTTCAAGCAACTCAAAGAAGTCCAGACGCTTTTCTTTGCAAACTCCTTTGACAGTGGGTGGATTATATCCTTAAACTTAGTTACAGCACTTTCAGAAAGACATCTACTGTGATAAAGTCTACTCTCCACTGCTGTGTAACCAATTATTGTAAATGTAAATGGTATCAGGAAATGATCAGACAGCAGAGGGTTTTCAGGAAACACTGTTAAATGTTCAGTTTCTATGCCATATGTTAAAACAAGATCTAGAGTGTGATTAAAGTGGTGGGTGGGTTCTTTTACATTTTGAGAGAAGCCAATTGAGTCTAATAACAGATTAAATGCCATGTTGAGGCTGTCATTTTTAGCATCTACTGTCTCCCTAGAGTATTTAAAAGTAGAATGGAAGGCAGAGCCTTATCCTAATCCTCCCTTAGTTATGCTGTGATAGGTGTAGGCTGCTAATTCCCATGATGCACTGGGTGTTTCTTCTTCACTCACTATGTGTTAATTGACCTCTCTGCATTGAATCATACTTGTTATTAATCTCTGTCTCTCTTCCACAGCATGTCTTTATCCTGTCTTCCTTCTCTCACCCCAACCAATCACAGCACATGGCCCCGCCCCTCCCTGAGCCTGGTTCTGCCGGAGGTTTCTTCCTGTTAAAAGGGAGTATTTCCTTCCCACTGTCGCCAAAGTGCTTGCTCATAGGGGGTCATATGATTGTTGGGTTTTTCCTCTGTTTTCTTTGTATTTTTGTAGGGTTACAAGACCTTACAATGATTTGGTGCTATATAAAAAAAATTTAATTTAACTGAATGTTTTGAAGGCCCATGGTCCTTCAATCGTGCCTCTAATAGATATAAATAATAAAAAATTATAAGTCTGAAACTGACTTGAGCTAAACTGATGGTGAAAATTTTTAAACTAAAACTATATTGAAATAAGGAATAAAACTGTCACGGTCCTGAGCCTGCCGACTCAGTGTTTTGTGTTTCCTTATGCTTTTGTTCATTCCGAGTATGTATTCTGTTGTGATTTGCCATTTTTTAGGTTTCTGTTCTTTGCCTGCCTGCCCCCGCTTCTCTGTGTTCCCTCCGTCTGTCCATGGTGTCACACTGTCTGTTTGTGAATCTGTCTGTTTGTGAATCTGTCTGTTTAGTTCAGTGTCTTGTCTGGTTCTGTGTCTGAGTTTCCTGTTTTATTGTGAAGGTCTCCATCTGATGTGAATGTGTTCAGTTTACGTTTCCCCTGTCCCGTCAGCTCTGATTTCTCCCAGTTGTGTTGCCCTCCTGTTTCTCATCCCCTGATTACTGGTGTGTGTATTTAAGCCCTGTGTGTTCTCCTGCCTGTTGCCGGTTCGTCTGTGTTCCATGGTGTCCTGCTCCTCATCTGCGTCTCTCTGCCTCTCTCCCCGTTCGTATGTTCTCTGGTTTGTTATTTAGGGTCATCCTTTTCCTCCAACACCACACGGCTCGCCTCAGCAGGCGTGACAAAAACACTTTGGGAACTAAGCAAACTCAAAATTAACCTAAGTTTAACATTAAAATTGTGCCAAATGCAAATGTATCTGAAAAAGTTCAGATTTATTCTGTGGCTTCATCAGCGTAAGGGAACAGCTGGAGTCATCGTCAGCTCAGAACACTGAGCACAAAACAAATTCAACAAACATCTGCTGAACTTTATCAGTTTGAGTTGAAACTACAATAGACGGACTCGACTATTAAGTTTTGTCAACTTAATTAGTCCAATCGTCTCGTGTGTGTGTGTGTGTGTTTTGGCTGCTGGTCAGTGTTTGTCACAGTTAATGAGAGCACCTGGTTAATGGCCTCTCATTAGGAGCAGCAGCTCGTTAGTCCGTCTCTCAGGACAAACTGCAACACAAACACTGTTACATCCTCACCTCATGTTTATACCTCTTTGACCTCTGACCTTCCCTCTCCTGGGCTCACAGGCACACATGGCAAGTGGATCCATTCAATACAAAAACAAACAGCAGTATTTTTTCATCTAATGCTTTATTGTTTCGTGATCATGTTTGATAGTAATAAATGATAAAAATGGATTTTGTGTCTGACATGTTGTCCACGTGTCCACAGCTCCCCTGTCCCTCAGAATCCTTTCTGCACTCACCGGTCAGACCATTTACTGTTCTGTTATTATTAGAAAAGGAAAAGTGCACGTATTTACATAATTATTAAAACTCTTTGCTGATATCTGAAGTTTTGCACATGAGATTTCAATTTCATAATCTTTGAAATGTTTCTTCACCTTAAGTGCAGCCCTAAAGACTCCCAGAAGCACTCTGAGCTCCATCAGACAGGACCATGGTGAGATGGTGGCTGGGCACTTTATGGTCATTCTGGAAAGTTTGAAGCCTAATCTTGAAAGTAGAGATAGTGTCTGTCTCCTGAATCCAAACTGGAAGCTGGTTCCACAGAAGAGGGGCCTGAAAACTGAAGGCTCTGCCTCCCATTCTACTTTTAAATACTCCAGGAACAACAAGTAAGTAAGATTTTTAGGGCTGAGTAAAACAATTTTATGAGAAGCAAATAAGCCATTCCTCTGCAGATGATCTGTTAGCTGTTTGACAACTACTCTTTCAAGGATGTTTGATATGAAAGGAAGGTTGGAGATTGGCCTATAATTAGCTAAGACTGCTGGGTCTAGAGATGGCTTTTTAAGTAAAGGTTTAACTACAGCCACCTTGAAGGCCTGTGGTACATAGCCGATTATTAGAGATAGGTTGATCATATTTAAGATTGAAGCATTAATTAATGGCAGGACTTCTTTGAGCAGTTTTGTAGGAATGGGGTCTAAAAGACACGTTGATGGTTTGGAGGAATTAATTATTGAAGTTAACTCAGAAAGATCAATTGGAGAAAAAGAGTCTAACTTAACATCGATGGTACTAAAAGTAGCTGTAGATAATATTACATCTGTGGGATGATTATTGGTAATTTTTTCTCTAATGATAAAAATTTTATTTGTGAAGAAGTTCATGAAGTCATTACTAGTTAACGTTAAAGGGATGGTTGGCTCAGTAGAGCTCTGACTTTTTGTCAGCCTGGCTACAGTGCTGAAGAGAAACCTGGGGTTGTTCTTATTTTCTTCAATCAGTGACGAATAGTAAGATTTTCTGGCTTTGCGGAGGGCTTTCTTATAAAGCAGCAAACTATTTCTCCAGGCTAAATGATGATCCTCTAAATTTGTGACACGCCATTTCCTCTCCAGCTTACGAGTTATCTGCTTTAGGCTACGTGTTTGAGAATTATACCACGGAGTCAGGGACTTTGGATTTGAGGCCTTAGTTTTCACAGGAGCTACAGTATCCAGAGTCGTACGTAGTGAGGAGGTAAAATTATTAACAAGATGATCGACCTCTGTTGGAGTAGCGTTCAGATAGCTGCTCTGCTCTATGTTGGTACAGGGCATTGAAGATGATAACAGTGGGTGGATTATATTCTTAAACTTAGTTAGAGTTATAAACTTGGCTGATGGACTCATTTTGTTAGGCCGGTCACTGCAGTGAAGATTCAGCACTGTTGTGGTTAACGGCTCTCGCCGTCGGTTCTCTGGAGTCCCACAGCCTCAGAAATGTCTCTGTAACTTTTTCCAGACTGATCGATGTCACTGACTTTGTTCCTCATCACATGATGTGCTGAGATCTTTGTCAGACACGTCTTGCAGTAATCAGGCTTTGATGTAACACTGATCTCAAGATTTTCCCAAAAAATTTGAGATCATTCATGAGGGGTAGCAATAGCTCAGTAGGTAGAGTGGTTGCTAGAATAGGGAGGTCGGTGGTTCCACCGAACGGCTACCCTGAGGTACCCTTGAGCAAGGTACCGCCTCTACATACTGCCCCCCGGTCGCTGGATTGCTGGCTGCCCACTGCTTCACTGAGTGAATGGGTTAAATGCAGAGGACAAAATATCCCACGTGTGGGACTCTAAGGGGTTTGGAAATAAAAATGAGTTAATTCAGAGTCTCTAAATATCTTTAAACCTTCTATGTAATGTGTTCTGTTAAAAGGTTTAGAAAGTGTTCATGCTTTAAATAGTTTTATTTCTGTCTATATACGCAGATATTTCAAAATGTCTTACAGACTCTTGTCTGTATCCATGGAAAGAAACAGTTTTTATTGCAACAACAAAAGTCTTCAACCCTGAACAAACCACAACAATCTGGTTTTGTGATAAAAATTTATTTGGTATCTGTGAGTAACTACAGTCGTAGTGTTCTCATACATGTCATCTGCAGTTCATCAAACTGATATATATTTATAAAAATTAGAGAAATATAATCTACATACATCTAATACAAAAACAATCAGCCTAAGAGTGAAGTCACTGCTGGTCTGAGGTGAGGAGGGTTTAATAACCGTGAACAACATTAAGTGCAGACGACACCTTTAAGAAGACAGATGCTCAAAAGATAATAATAATAAATCTGTGCATTAAATAATCTAAAAATAAAACATTCTGGAAACAAACCACCAAACACACAAACAGGTCAAAACATCATCGAGACAAAATCACACACAAACACACCGGTGACTTTTCAAAACACGTCTTTGGTTTCAGACTGAAACTTAACGAGGCCGTAAAGCTTAAAGAAGTGGATTCACCAACAAGCAAACAGCTGGAATGTGCAACAAAAGTCACGACTTTGACGAAGAGGCACGAAAATCAGCCGGAGACGCCGCCGCATGCTCACACGCGTTTATCTGCTGGCTGCTGTCAGGACTGTGCTGCACAATCAAACATGAAGCCTCGGCAGGTCGGAAAGATATTTACATCTTTAAGGCGTCTCTGATGTAGACTCTTTCGTTATGTTATTAATCAGAATACTTTATGATAAGTGTAGAGATCTTTAACTTTTGCAGATGGAAACAACAAATTTGCAGAAATATTTATATAATCTGATTTTGGCTGAGCTCATAATACGTGGAGATGTATCTGGTCAAAAATCCTGCATTCAGGCAAAAATATGAATCATTTACAGGATAAAATGACATAGTGAGATAAGTACGATTATATCTGCAGCTCATGAAAAAAGGTTCAAATCTTAAATTGTAAAAAATCAGATTACTGTTGAATTTATGGTTAGAGCTTCTCTTATCTGTGGGACTAAATGTTCCTTTCATTGGTTGACACCGAGGCAAAATCCTCTCAGCTCGTTGTCGGAGCTCGCAGCAGGTTTTGTCCCTCGGTATGACAGACGTCAGCAGATAAAAAAAATCACTCGGGCTGCTGTTCAGAGTGACGACGCTTTAAGGCTCACAGCATAAGGCAGAGTGGATTTTAGCCCCCTGATGTCTTTTGTTGAAGCCTGCTGTCAAAGTCACAAATAGAAAGAAAAGAAAGAAAAGTGCTCAAACAGAAGAAAAGAGCCGAGCTGACAGATTCAGCGTTTCTCAGCCGAACGCATCGGCATCCTCAGCCTCTTACTCACAGAGCTGCTCACGTCAGTGTCGAGGCATCTGGTGACACAACTGAAGGACTTCATTACCCAGAAATCCTCTGGGGCAAAGTGTTTACTGAGCTCCGACTAAGAATCAAAAAGTGGACCTTTTCTACTCCTTTCCAGCTCTGTATGATCTGCAAGATTCACAGTTCATAATAATCCTTCTTCAGCTTACACTGGGCCGCGGCGCAGCTCTGTCACCTCCTGTTTCTTTAAGGCCTCCCTCCCTAAAAGCACTTCTGACAGGCTAACTTCTGGAAGCCTGCAGAGGGGCAGCTGTGTATAGAAATGAGTGATGAGATGAGCTCAGTGTGGCGGCAGTAAAAAAGAACATTGGTTTGTGAACCAGAGCACGCTGATGTGTTTTTACACGCCTGCTGGTCACAAACTTGAAACCCTGATAGCGCGTCAGTGGAAGGAAAAACCGAAGAGGTCCTCTTTAACACGGATGATTGGATGATTGATCAGTATCATTTTGGCTGGCCTAGCTTCAGCACTAACACGATAAATGACTTCTTGCCTTCAGCGGTCGTGCACCAGCAGCTTTTATTCACAGTTCGCCCTCCACTGTGACGCAGCTCTGTGAGTATTCGGCTCATCTCCGCCTTCCTGCTCTCCACCAACTGCCTCATCTTCTCCCTCCCTTGGACTCCCACAGGGAGTGGGTCTCACATGCACGACCTCATGGTTGACTTCAGCTGCAGGAACTAGAGCTGCCACGAGTCTTTAAAATATAAGCGTGTTTATAAGGACTGGGATTAGAACGCACTCTCGGTCGACGTTTGTGTCAAACAGAGCTGAAACACAGTCCAGGCTTTCTGCCCGTATTCTCACATATTATTTAGGAATCTGTGAATAATTGTATCAAACATCACTGGCAGAGTGTTGCAGTAACACAGCTGCTGTGTGACAGCGAGCATCATGTTTCTGCCTGTGGAACAGCAAGAAACCATCACTGTGTGTGTGTGTGTGCGTCGATCATCAAACATCAAATCATTTCTCAGAAAAGACAGAAAATCACAGGCACGAGTCCATGAACGCTGAGAGGGCGGAGCTTGTGTTCTGCCTGTCTGAAGGAGCTGTGGTTTAGCACAGTATGGTGCGAGGCTGAAGCGGGCAGTTTAAAAAAGTATCAACATTCAGTGAGTGTTTACCACAAAGTTCTTATATTGTTCCCCACACGGATCAATAAGCCACACCCACACAGATTTAACATCCTGAGCCTGAGAAAAATATATAATCTGACATCAGAAACACACGCAGTGTAAGAACCACGCTGAGTATTTATCGTTAAATATTTTTAGCGCTCAGGACATTAAATCACTTCATCCATTTACTCCAATGATCCTGGGAGGCTAAAACTTTAAGATCATGACTCATTATTAAAAAAACAGAAACACAACAAAGCCTCATTAAAAAAAAAGAATCTAACCTGGCTGCAGCTCTGCACATGCTCAGTACTTCAAACGTAAGTGCTGCCCTGCTCACTAAAAACCAAACGCAGTTTAATCAGAATGGAAACCTTCTGCATGTGAGGACAGGTGTGGCAAATATTCCCCACCTGTCCTCCAATCAGAACCTTATCTGTGGGTAAGTTTCCTGCTCAGGTCCAACAGGTTGAGTAGGAGAGATTGTTGCTCATTGTTGCCTCCTCCTCTCCCTGTGGGAGTCCAGACAGTCGCTCCTTTACTCCTCCTCTTCTTCCTCCTCTTCCTCCTCTCCAGCCATCACCTCCACCAGCAGCTCGGCAGTGCAGGTCGCCTCCCCCAGACTGTTAACGGCCTTCACTGTGTACTTGGCATCATCGTCTCCTGAGACCTGCAGATATGAATCACTTGTTACCTTAATTATAAGCTATCACATTAATTCTGCTTCATGTTTCATGTTAGATGATTTCACTTAACAAAGACAAAACAGAAGAAAAGTAAGATTTTCATTATCATCAATATGATGATGCAGATTGTTTGAATTCACTGAATTTAATATTGATGTCAGCATGTTTCTGTGTTATGTTGTGTCTAAGAGACACCTAAAGGTTTTAATTGCTTTAAATTACATCAGATTTAAGTGAAATAACATCAAATTTCAATAAGACTGCGCTGATAATTAAAAAATATAAAAGGTTGGGCCAGTAAAACAAAGAGGCACTGCCTGGGGCTGTTAGGCTAGACACTGAATTATTACTGATATTAATGAATGTCTTTCCATAATGATGTCTTGTTTTCATCAAAGCACGGGACAAACTCCACAGTCCTCATCTGCTCGCTGTCCTTCGTTGCAGCCGCCACAAACTCACTCACATGCAAACTTAAACATGAAGGTATGCACACGTGCAGAAAAACACAAACACGCGAACTCTACCTCATCCAGAAGATACAGTACTACAGTTACATGGTGGACGGTATAATCAGCAGAATAGTCAATAACTAATCTAATCGATAGTTACAGCCCAACACCAGGCTCAGTCCATACTTAGGCTGAAGTCAGTATATCAGTATATCACCAATCTAATGCATTTCAGTACGAGGCTGCTTAAGATTTAGATGACCTCTGACCTCTGAAATGACTAGACTGCAGTTTCCTTCCTCATCGTAGTCGATCTGGAAGTGTCGGGTCTCTTTGATGGGCTGGTCGTCTTTGTACCACACCACCTCTGGATCAGGATAACCTGCAACAGCAACCGTTTCTTTCTATATTAAAAACCACGTTTGCTATTCAGTTGTTAGTAGAAGGAAGAATCATTAAGATGAGTGCTTAATCAGACCCTTCATCAGGTTTGGGCTATACAAATCGTCCTACCTTCTATCTTGCAGTCAAAGCGAGCAGCGCTGCCCTCCACCACCTCCACATCTTTGATGACAGTGCTGAACGTCGGCTTACACTCGGTTTTCTGCTCGTACTCTAAACACTCCAGGAACTGGTTATCCTCTGAAAACACACACATGCTAGTTTTCACATCTTAGTGAGGACATTAAATTGACATAATGCTTTCCCAGCCCCTTACCTTAAAAATGAAAGCCTGACCTTTAGCCTAAACATAAACATAACCTAACTGTAACTTTAAAACAACATTCTGAGTCTCAAAAATGCCTCAAGGTTTGTGGGGACCAGCATTTGGTCCCCAAAAGTGACTGTTGGTCCCCAACCCATGCCAATTTTTGGTACTCACAATCACATTTAAACACACACCCCTTCATCAAGGACATAATTACTGTGTCTGTGGACAGACTGTGACACAGACACGTGAAGAGACTGTAGAGAGGAGCAGGAATCTCAGACCGAAGGTCTTTCCAACAACAGACGTGGGCCTTTGTAACTGTTGGCAGTCTGTCAGAGACTAGCACAGAACTGATGCTGCTTTCTGTTCTGCTCTTTCTACCTTCAGTGGGGGAGCCTTTCTTAGCGCTGACTCCAGCCATCATGGCCATGGATGACAATCTGCCGATGGCTCGAACAGCATGACCCGTTTTCTACAAAGAAGAAGAAAGATTCACAACACAAATACAAAGACAGATGCTGGGTGATATCGGTCCAACTACCAGTGAAAAAACATAAAAACATCTATTTGAAAATATTTTGGCTTGAAAACGGGCAACAAATGGGAAAATAAAGGGCTTTCATGAACATCACCCCAAACAAAAATTAGTTGTACATGTGAACGGAGACCTCTGCACTTCCACACTACGACACTTTGACCACACAACGTCAAATCTCATTTATTCACAAATCAGTATATCTTTATTATCCTGTGAGACTCTTGGGTCTCTGTCTGTCCTCATGTTTACCTGCCACTTCCTCCTCAGGATGTACTTCTTCATCCTCTCCTTGGAGAGCTTCTTGGCCTTCATGGTGTTCGTGTCCTGTTTCAGCCAGGGGTGTTCGAAACACTGCGCGCAGGACAGCCGAGCCCTGGAGATGGATCGGGAACACTTTACATGAGCTAGATACACTGACTTCAGGATTATTTATACTGGCACACTTACTCTTACATAAGACTTTCAGCTCCTGATTCTCAGTTTTTCCAGCACAGTTTACCTACTAATATGGTTTCATATAACACACTAAAGACAGGATGATACACTAGGTCTTACTTCATGTCTTTTTTCAGCAGTTTGGTAATGAAGTCTTTGGCATTGTCAGAAATTTCATCGAAGGCTTCGTCCTCAAAGTCCCAGGTGGCTGAGGTCACATTGGACAGAGTCTCGTTGTCATTGTCGCCCATAAAGGGAGACAGACCACTCAGCCTGAGAGGACAAACCCAGGACAACATCAGCCAAACTAAATCAAGCCAAAACAAACCATGCACAGATTGTAGCAGGCAGCTCTGCACTAACAGTATATAACAGATGACTCCTATGCTCCACATGTCGGTGGGATAGCTGATGGGTTCGTAGTTGATGACCTCTGGAGCCACAAACTCTGGAGTCCCGAACAAAACCTTCAGAGTTCCTGCGTTTTCTGTGGGAGGAAGAATCGGCCATGTGATGACAGATGAACTCTTTATCTGCCAGACTGTCATTCCACACCCGTCTAACAGAACTCAATGAAAACCAGAGATTAAGTTTAAGGTTACCTAGCCGTCTGGCGAGGCCGAAGTCAATGAGTTTGATTTTGCTGCCAGTCTTGTTGATGCACATGATGTTCTCTGGTTTGAGGTCGAGGTGCACGATGCCCTGTTTGTGGATGAAGTTGACCCCATCAATGATCTGCAGCATGTATTTGATCACCTCTCTCTCCGTCAGCTCAAAATCTTCATCAATGATCCGCTCAAACAGCTCCCCGCCTGAGATCCTGTAGAAAAAGCAAGAGAGGAGGTCTTTGCTTAAATTACAACAGAACACATGGTGTTAAGTTATTTATCATTTCAAACCTTGTATTATTTGTCAGTATGTTGCAATACAATCCAAAAAAGTTGCTTGTGTTCATCTGGATGAAGCGTTTATAGTGGGAGAAACGTTTCGTCACTCACTCAAGTGACAGGTGAGTCCTTACCTGGATGACTGAGCATGCATCAAGACATCAAGACAGGCACATAGCCGTAACTGCAGAAACACTGCCCCCACAGGCAAAGATGGGAACAACAGAAGCAATGTTTTAGAGTTTCAATGCTCTGCTCTGTAACTGTAGACGGAAAGGCTCTGATGTCTTATCTTTGCTTCTGGGAGGAACTAAACCAGACTGACGTTAAAATGAACCTAAAGCACCTCCACAACTAAATTTGACTTAATAACTGTAACAGCTTTGACATCATTTTTTTCTCAGATGTTTTACTTTATTTAATCACAGTAAACTGAATATATTTATATTAAAAACAAACAAACAACTAAATCCAGAGATATTAAACATGGTCCAAAAGCTCTATCATTTTGTCTACAGCCTTTAACAGCGCCACCGTGTGGACATGTACGAAAGATGTTTTTCTCCAAAAGTTGAATCTGTTCATCTGGACGTAGCGTTTTGTGGGAGAAACGTTTCGTCACTCATCCAAGTGAATTCTTCAGTCTCAGCTGACTGCAGGTTTCCCCAAACCTTATAAACAGTATATTTGCATAATGACTGAAACCAGCCCACTGAAGGAACAATGGGCTGTGAGGTCAGTTCCTTAATCATAATTATGCAAATTCCCATGACATTGATCAACAATCACTGACCAAAACCCACTGATCAAAGAACACTGATCAATGGCCATGAGTCCCATTCACAGAGAGTTGGGGAATGGCTGCAATCACAGCATTGTAAGATGGTGACAGATGTACCCTTAGGCCCCCTCCTCCATTCAGAGATGGTCTTTCCCTTTTCACGTAAATGGCCTCCTTGACTCGCGCTCAAACCAGCGTTCCTCCCTGTCCAGGATGTTACATCCTCATCATTGAAAGAGTGTCCACTGGCCTGTAGGTGTAAATAGACTGCAGAGTCCTGGCCTGATGAGGTAGCTCTTCTGTGTTGTGCCATCCGCTTCGCCAGAGGTTGTTTGGTTTCCCCGATGTATAAATCCTAACACTTAACAGCGTACACTATGTTACTCTGTTTGTGTCGGGGGACCCGATCCTTGGGGTGGACCAGTTTTTGGCGCAGCGTATTTTGGGGTTTAAAAGCCACAGAGACACGGTGTTTAGAAAAAATGCGTCTCAACTGCTCCGATACTCCTGACACATATGGGATCACCACAGGTTTTCGCCTGGGCAGCGGTTGTCCTTCTCTCCTGGATCGGCTGGAGCTTTCTTTGGGTGTCTTTCCAGCTTTGACAAAAGTCCAGCTGGGATAACCACATTTACTCAGGGCCTTCTTGATGTGCTGTTCTTCTGCCTCCCTGGCCGCTGTGTCAGTGGGGATGGTGTTCGCTCTGTGTTGTAGTGTCCTGATGACACCCAGTTTGTGCTCCAGTGGATGATGAGAGTCAAACCTTAGATACTGATCCGTATGCGTAGGTTTACGGTACACGTTAGCTTTTAGATGTCCCCCATTACTGATGGAAATCTCACAGTCTAAGAAGGCTAACCTGCCACTTTTATATCCTCCCTGGTGAATTTGATGTGTCGGTCCGCTGAGTTAATGTGATCTGTGAAATGTAGTACATCCTGAGATTTGATTTTCACCCAGGTGTCATCCACATATCTGAACCAATGGCTTGGTGGTGTTCCAGGGTAGGATAGCAACGCCCTCTTTTCCACTTCTTCCATGTACAAATTGGCCATGATGGGTGAAACTGGGAGCCCATGGCACACCCATGTTTCTGCCTGTAGAACTGACCCTTGTATGTGAAGTAGGTGGAATGAAGACACAGTTCCAAAAGCAAACACACTTGGTCGATGTTGAGAG
>JAQSNX010007164.1:0-19432 GCA_029532605.1 Oreochromis grahami
CAGTCCTTATTGCCTGCATTACTTTGTCTGAGTCCCAGTCACAGGTAAACTCCAGTGCAGATTTTATATGTCCATTTTCAAAAAGTCAAGCTTTTTTGTTACGCCTTGGCACATGCGCAGTTAATGGTCTGGCAAAAGAATCACTTCTTTGGTGAATGACTGAGCCACAGAATGTGACCTGCTTAGCTGTGCTGGAAACCTAATAGAGGATAAAGGCAAAGTAAACATTTCTGCATGTAATATATTCACACTTGTCTGTTCAATGAAGTACATTTTATTAAAAAAAAAATACACCATGCTGTACACATGTCCAATTTGCATTAATAAACACCCTCTAGCCCCATGGTAGCTAGGATAGGCTCTTGGAATCCTGAATTGGATAAATGGAAGAGAACGGATGGATGAATGGATGGATAGATGATGGAGGATAGTGGGATGGGTGGGTGGAGAAACTTAACAATCACATAAAAATTTTCTTAAATTCACTATGTACTTTTTGTTGCTTTAAAAAAGTTTCATTAAATTATATACTGCCAAAAACTATGTATTGTAACAACTGAATTATGTGCTTTGCTTTTACACAACGTTTGCAGATTAAGTTTACGGGGCGTGAAATATTATAGAAATCGCATGTTTCCACAATTAAACAAATTAACTGTTGTGCACAGTTTAGTCTCCACAATCACACGCTGTGAGTCTATTGCACACTGTTTTTTACTGTGATATTTTTGTTTACTTAGCTTAGTGTAGCAATTGAAACCTGCCAATTACTAACCTTACACTAGTAATTTCAGTGCATTTAGTTCCGTTCTTACCTCTTCTGCCTTGGGCCCTTTCGAGTGAAAGGTCTAAGATTGTAGATGGGACCCGTTGTGGGGCACTCCTGTGATGTGGAAGGCACGTTCTCCATAACGTTAGCTGGATAACCAGGGGTTATCTGACCGGGGAGGTTCACTGCATTTGGTCTTCCACGTTGAAACAGTGAATAAATTTCTTCATCAGTAGTACGATGCGGTACACTGGTACTAATATTAGGTTGGCCAGAACATGCATTTGCCAGGGTGTTTATTAGCTCCCATTACTTAGAATTTGAGCCACAAGATTCCGTGCAGACTGGCTCATAGTGCCATTCCTCGCAGGTACAAACAAGGAAAACACTAGATGGCGCAAGCGCCTCCGTGACGTCAAGTTTCATTCAATATATTCAAGTTTCATTCAAAATATTCAGAAGATCATTCTATATATATAATAATTTCCTTCCTAAACGGCATTCCATAATATATATATATACACACACATATATACACACACACATATATATATATACATATATACATACACATATATATACATACACATATATACATACATACACATATATATACATACACATATATACATACATACACATACATACATACATACACATACATACATACACATATATACATATACACACACATATACACACACATATACACACACATATATATATATATATATACACACATATATATACACACATATATCTCAGGCAGCAGAAACCCAAGAAAGAGGAGGAAGGCGAGGAACCATCATGGAAGGACAGGCCCCTGCACAGTATGTACCACCGGCAGATAGAGGAGGTGGCTGATATACAGAAATCCTACCAGTGGCTGGACAAAGCTGGACTGAAAGACAGCACAGAGGCACTAATCATGGCAGCACAAGAACAAGCTCTGAGTACAAGATCCATAGAGGCTGGGGTCTATCACACCAGGCAAGACCCCAGGTGCAGGCTGTGTAAAGATGCCCCAGAGACAATCCAGCACATAACAGCAGGGTGCAAGATGCTAGCAGGCAAGGCATACATGGAACACCATAACCAAGTGGCCGGCATAGTATACAGGAACATCTGTGCCGAGTATAACCTGGAAGTCCCGAGGTCAAAATGGGAGATGCCCCCAAGGGTGATGGAGAATGACCGAGCTAAGATCCTGTGGGACTTCCAGATGCAGACGGACAAAATGGTGGTGGCTAACCAACCGGACATAGTGGTGGTAGACAAACAGAAGAAGAAGGTCGTAGTGATCGATGTAGCGGTTCCGAATGACAGCAATATCAGGAAGAAGGAACACGAGAAGCTGGAGAAATACCAAGGGCTCAGAGAAGAGCTCGAGAGGATGTGGAGGGTGAAGGTAACGGTGGTCCCCGTGGTAATCGGAGCACTAGGTGCGGTGACTCCCAAGCTAGGCGAGTGGCTCCAGCAGATCCCGGGAACAACATCGGAGATCTCTGTCCAGAAGAGCCCAGTCCTGGGAACAGCTAAGATACTGCACAGGACCCTCAAGCTCCCAGGCCTCTGGTAGAGGACCCGAGCTTGAAGGATAAACCGCCCGCAGGGGCGTGCTGGGTGTTATATGTGTAGATCTGGTCAGAGGGGTTTTAATTGGTTTCAGCTGATTTAGTGTTAATGAAGTTAACAACAGGTGCACAACAGAAGCAATAATGAGAGAACAACCAAAACAGTCCACTTTTTCCTTCTTGTCCTTTCTGTTTTTTCACTAAATGGCTAGGGTCACTGTCACCACTGATAGCATGGAGCAATGTCTGGAACCCATAGAGGTTGCACAGGTAGTCCAACCAAATATGTGTCACTTGCCAGAAGGTTTGCTGTGTCTTCCAGCACAGTCTCAATAGCATGGAGGAGATTCCAGCAGACAGGTAGTTACTCCATGAGGCATTAGCAGGATTGGAGGCAGGGAGTTCTTGGAAGATGAAGGAATTGATACCACTGACTTTGCCCCCCCCACGCGAGACCTAAATCCAATAGAACATCTGTGGGATATTATATTTTGCTCCATCCAACACTGTCAGATTACACCTCAGGCTGTCCAGGGGTTCAGTGTAGCCCTGGTCCAAATCTGTGAGGAGATTTCCCAGGAAAGCACAGGTTGTCTCATTAGGAGCATGCCCCGATGTTGTCGGGTATGCATAGAAGCATGTGGGGCTCTTCTACTGAGTACCATTTTAAGTTGCTGCAATGAAATTTTGAGCTGCCGCATAATTTTTACATTGTGATTTCAGGAGGTCTTTCAATTCAGCTCTCTGTAAATTGATAGTTTTCATTTCCATCAATTCCATCAAACAATGTCCTTTCATTGCTAACACATTACCAAGTCAATAAATGCCACTGTCCATCTTCATTAACAAGAAATGTTATATAGTGTAATTACTGATACAGCTCATGTATTGACTCTAATGAAGTAAAATGTATTTAAAATGTTTTTGTGTGAAAACCACAGACATAGCAAAATGGTTTATTTGGAAAGTTCTGTTAGGCTATAACTAATCTCAAAGATTTACATTTATAGTTTCTATTTTTAATTTATCATGTGGTGTCAATAATTATAAAAGGCAGTGAAAAGAAAGTTGCTGTGTTACATATGAGTAGAAAGTTTCCTGAATTAGATCATTGTCTGAAGCAGTCCCTTACAATGCTTCAGAAGATTTTCATTCAGTGATACAAGTATTAAGGCACCTTTCAACATGAGCCTTACCTTCCCTTCTTGATGGTTTCTCTGCCAAGCAGAGGTCCAAGAACAGGATCTAGCGTTTCTTCCAAGTTCTCTATCAGAACCACATCACCTGCTGCCAGCGCTCTCTCTATGGCATCTAGGTATCTTTAAGGTACAAATAACAATGAATCTATCAAAATTCTGGTTATTAAATGTCCAAAAATACTCAGTACTGCAATTTTCTATGAGGCTCTTACCCTCGCTGTCCGATGCGGATGACTTGCAGGTCTTTACCATATTTATTTTTGATCCACTTGATGCCCTGCAGCTGGGGGTCCACCATGAGGGGCCAGCGTTGACAGGAAGTAAGAATGGTAGCATTTTCCGTGGACATCCTGTCAGCAGGTAGCCCCTCATTCTGCCATGTAGCAATGTCAGCGTCGTCAGTCAGCAACGTCAAAGGGTCCAGGTCAGGTGTCACTGGGATAGGAACCTTACACATGATTTGCATTTTTACTTAGTTTTTCCCAATGAACGGTTTCAATTCTTCTTCATGATGACTGACAGGTCACAAGTCACAGCAATGGTGCGTTATTAAAAAGGAGCAGATAAACTTTTCCTCTAGTATTTTCAACCTATGTTCATCCTCAAAAGTCGACCGGCAACTGCTGTTAGAATAAAAAACATTGTGGTTTCCATGTAGAGCAGGATTACATTTGTAGGGGACTATTTACAACTGCAAATGAATGCCCAAATTGGTAATCCTTTCTTTGGATCATTATCAATAAATTGTATGTGATTTGTCATTAAACTTTGGTTAATAGCGCAAATACTAAAAAATTAAAACAAGAAAATTAATGTTTAATAATATTAATAGAAGAGCTAAACCATCAGTGAACAGTGAACATTATTATAACAGACATGTCTCAGGCGGAGAAGCCCAACCAATGCTGACAGTGGTAGTGGTAAAATACAATGCAACTGTAAAACTGTACTATCACTGTTTTGTATTTGTGCCTCAGGACTGTGAACATTCTGCAGTGGTATTTTTAAGCACAAAAAACAGGCATTATATTGCTAGTTATCAATGAATGTCTCTACCTTCACTTTAAAAAAGGATGCTTAAGGGTGCCTGTTGTGTCAAAATGTGATGGTCCTGCCTGGGTGTGAGACCCATCTGTCATTGTGACGGGTGATTCATGACACCAGTGTCAGAGGACACCTTGTATTTATCTCTGAGATGCCATAGAGTTTGACTAAACAGCAGTGTTTAGCGCCTTGGGAATTAGAACAGCAATGTACAACATAACTTTTTCTCAATTGGGCCTCCAGGCAAACAAATGTCCAAACTGGTAAATTCTCTTTAACAACCATTAAAAATGAAACGATTGATTGCTAATGAAACTTTAGTTAAAGTTTCAGGGGGTAAAGTTTTACTGACCTCCAAATAAAGCCAACCTAATTTATTTTAATAGTGCTGTTTTAATCTATAATTATAGAGCATATTAGCAGATTTAGATTAATTATATAAATCTGCAAAATACTTTGAAACTAAATCTCGGAATATAGCCTCAACCGCACTGCAAGAGAGGTAAGCTGCTTTCCCTCGCATTTTAACAATCCAAACAGGTAGCTCAACGCAGGACTTTTACTGACATTTTGTAACAAAACACCGCTTGTTAGTGAGGGTTCATTTCAGCCAGTTTGCTTCACAGGTGGACTCAAATTATGGAAACACTACTAGTGGCCCGAATAGGCCAGCAGCTGCCCAATAATGGAACATTTACCAGTACCATTACAATTTGCAAGCAATAATAAATAGATAAACAACACTATATAAAATTTTATAACTGCAGTTGTTATTGTGTCCTATCAGCCATGATACATAACCTAATTCAATATATAATTCATAAACTATTGTAAGTGTTTTGCATAATACAAACTAATAACTGGTTGTAACTACTGAGTAAGCATTAATATCCCTTAAATCTGTTTTTTTTAACAAAAGCTACTTATTTACTCAAGTTATATTATTAATCATTTAAATTTGAATCATTTAATAAACTATATATTAACATTTTCTAAAGTGCTAGCCACAAAAATAAACTGAACAGATTTCTGTTTTCACCACTGTACATTTATCTGTGGGCAAAATTCCTAAAGTGCTGACATCACAATCAAGCAATTAATACATGCCGAGATAGAGAAAGACCAACAGGGCCCGTTGCAGATTCATTCTGTGTTATATTTCAGTCAGATTTATGAATAAAGGTTTTCAAAGACACAACTTTTGCAGTTTGGCTAATTCAGGTTGAAATAACACATAGTGAACCCACCTTCAGCTGACTGAGATAAGGCCTCCAGGTGCTGTCCATAAGCTGGACCCTGTAGCGTTTGGTAAAATATCCTAGGTAGGAGATGAAGGTGGTGATGAGGAGAACATCTCCACACAGAGTCCTTTCCTGCTTCTTGAAGTTCTCTACAGCCTCTGCCCAGCGAACATTCTCTGATGCTAGACCACCCACCTAAACAGAAAATAGCAGCAGAACACTTTTTTTTTTCATTTTTCCCAATGAAATATACATCATTCCAGCATCTTCCCCAAAGCCATTGTGGAAAAAAAGAATCAAAATCAAGTGATGGCTGCAGCTGCCAAGGTGCCAAACCATAATTTAAGGAAATCTCCAGAACAATGCCTTGCTACCTTTGAGTTGTTTTTTTAAAATTACTTTTAGGTTTAAAAACTCTCTGGTTGTGCATCTACACTAGGGGTGGGCGATATAAACGATATACGATAGAAACGATATAGATTTGGCCAAGATAGAGATTTTGACTATATCGCGATAGCGCATGTTGATGATGTCATCAAGCTGCGCCTGTTTTGGTAGAAAGTCTCACAGCGGCTACAACCATTATCATCAGTAAATTATGTTCTCCTGACTGAAGTTTGGCCCGTGTATAGCATTCTGCTATGCAATTGCATTTGTCCCTGACCACCAGAATCCCTCACGTTAACTTTTATCGAGTGGAAAAAAGTTGACGTTCATCCTCCAGCTTCACTGTGCTAATGTTATGCTAACATAGCTGTGTCGCTAGCAATCACGTAGCACAACATTATATACCAGGTAGTCCAACTTCGGTAACCCTGCAAACGCCACTGCTATTTAGTTTTCTGTCTTCACTTATGTTGGAAGTGGTAGCAGAGCTGTACGTTTTAATTAGTTTCAAAAATCTGTCAGAACATGGTATGAAATGTTTAGGTATAAACTAGCGAGCTAACTTCCTGTTAACTTCTAACTCCGTTAAATTTAATAAATTCTGTTTTCATGGATGCATAGATGTTTAACTTAATTGTTACA
Organism: Oreochromis grahami; assembly: GCA_029532605.1. NCBI lineage: Eukaryota > Metazoa > Chordata > Actinopteri > Cichliformes > Cichlidae > Oreochromis > Oreochromis grahami. Next base: position 6,857 of record JAQSNX010007164.1, read on the forward strand.
CCCGATAAAGCAGCAACGCTGATGATTTAATTAAAGATGAAAGAATTTAGACTGTTTTTAACTCTCAGTGTTCGTTTGACTTTGGGACCCGAAGGGAATGGAGTTTTGGACCCAGATTACTCCTCACTACGGCAGCCGTAATGCTCTGACAATCCATCAAGCAGTCCATCAGCAGGCTTACCAAAGTTGTACTAAAACATTTTTAACAGATTTCTGCACGCCAAAATCGGTTCAAGGTCAGTGAGCACAACCAGAATTCATACATAAGGCACACTCTCTAAAGGATTTTAAGTGTGCCTTATAGTTTGGAAAATGCGTTATACAGAAGAAAAGAATATATCGTGATATATATCGTTATCGCACATGCTTCAAATTATATCGCGATATGAATTTTAGGCCATATCGCCCAGCCCTAATCTACACCACTACTTTTTACTTTTTAGCAATGCCCCAGTGTCCCTCCAGGGATCAATAAAGTCCACCTTAATATCTTATGTCCTCTAAACTTCAGAGGACGCACGCACTAACACAGACTTCAGAGGACGCACGCACTAACACAGACTTCTCAGCGCACATCACAGAAATACCGTGCACTTTAGCAAGTTGACTGCATTTGCACTGACATTTTGGATTGAATAGGCAATAAGCACAACCTCAAACCCCGTTTGTTGCCTCTGTCAGGTCTTTTAGAAGCTTTCTCTGAATAATTTAGATTATCATACTAGCATTGTCAACATTTATCTTTGCATTTTGCTGCTGTAAGCAGGAGATTTGCAAACCAAAAGATGATTACAGGCTTTATGTGTATATATATATATATATATATATATATATATATATATATATATATATGTAAATGTATTGTGGACCTAAAGGCGGAGACAACCACACTAACATGGGACAAATTAAAAAAAAAATATATAAAAACATTGGTAAATTGTTCCAAGATAAATATATTAATCTAAGTCACAGTTATAGACACACTTTTACACTGGATTAATTAACATCTGTCCTAGCAGTTTTTCCAAAGACTAATTGGAATAAAGTTCCAGTTAACACTTTAAGTTCTGTCATCATTGGGGACGATTTGATTAAATTATCCTCCAGTGTTGGAGGATAATCTAGGAACAAAGAAAATAATAATTACTGAATTGCAAAATTCAATATATTTTTAAAAAGTCTGGTTAACCTTCTCCAAAATATCGGGTTATAGTCACCACTTATAATGACTCAGCTCTCATATTTGAACTACTATTAATCACTTTATCCATTATAACCACCCTTATTAAATAAGCAACACGATATATAAGTGAACACAGCGTTCTGATGGCTATGACAGATTTTTAAAGGAGGCTCTTTGTCTGCAGACCATTTTGAATACACATTTGAGATGGTCCCTATCTTGTGTATTATTCAAGGTGGCAGCTTTTCATATCAAATCATGGAGTAGACACCTGTGCAATATCAGAGCATTTCTCTTATTCTGCAGCGCACAAACTGGATGAAATGTTATTTATAAGGATAAAGATGTCTAGTGTTTTTTTTAGCCTGTCAGTAAGTTGTGTCTCCATTACTGAATAAAGCCTTAGCTTCTAGCAGTTTAATTTTGCAGTCTTAGATAAGTATCATGTGAATTGCTCCTAAGACAGAAGGAAATGTCAGAATCTTCTCATGAAGCCTTAAAAGCAGGTTGTCTGTAATGACTCAGAAAAGCAGTTGTGCTACATGACATATCAGCAGGATAAATGATGGTAAAATGGTCAAATAAACTAATTACTCTTTTTACTGGAAAGTGCCATTACATGCCTCGAATCTAATTTCAACAGGCCAAACTGTGCAAGGTGCCTTGCTAGGCCCAGACAACAGATGTTCAACAAATGTTCAATATGATGCAGTCAGTCCATGACTGGCTGTCATCCATGCTTCCCTCCCAAGCAGCTCCACCTCACCTCACATGATATTACCTGATGCATGCGTGTTAAAAAAGATTCTCTGTCTTTACAAGCTTTGGTGGACTTCGGTGCTGAGCAGTAGGCACAGATTTTTTTCTTTTATTGGCGAGTATTCACTCACCAATCCAAATCATTAAATTCAGGTGTTCCAAGCACTTCCATCACCACAGGTGTATAAAATGTATAATCGAGCATTAGGGCAGAATGGGTTGCATTTAGGAGCTCAGGAGCGTTACCATTGTGGTATCATTCTATAGTCAGCTGTTGGTGGCATTATAACAAACTAGAAGCAGAATATCAGCAACTAAGCCACAAAAACTGGTGCAGAAGTCACCAACTTGCTACAGACCTCTAAATTTCATGTGGCCTTCAGATTAGCTCAAGAACAGTGGCACAAGAACGCAGAGAGCTTTATGGAATGGGTTTCCATCTGTTCAAAACCATTAGAGAACATCGCTGACAAGTCCCTTGAGTACTTCAAAGCCTCACTGTTATCACAAAAAAGTGTGATTTTGAGTTCCATCTGTAACCTTCCGAGGGTACGTCTGTGAAGGTGGACAGATGAAGCCGACCCAGAGAAAATCAATGCAGTAGCTGATTGCCCCACTCCAAGTTTTGCCGATGCTTTATATGTGACTAAAGCCACACCCTTGCCAGACTTTTCTAATGTTTCCTTCGTTTGGGCCCAGGAAGCAGGGTCAGGCTTCCAAGAGAGATTCTCATCTCTGCTCATGTTCTGATCAATCCGATTCTTTTGAGAAACAGGATCACCAACTCTGACACTCAAAACATTTCTGTATAATTTTATTTTAGTTACCTTGGGGAAAACAAAAATCTAGTTTTTAATCTTATTTTGTTGAATATTTACAACCTACTAGTTTTTACCTGCATTTTAGTTAAAATTAATAACCTTGATGGACAATGTTGGTTGTCTGAAAAAGTAACATATCTTTTCCAATTATTTATACCAGTGGGACCACAAGGGGATTTCTGTCAATCATGAGTTATCATTAAATCATATAACTGCACAAAAAGTCACAAATAAATTGAAATTTATAACATTAATACTCTGTATGTATCTGCAGCAATCCTGTTTTTTTCCCCCCCCAAGACTTTCAAGTTGGCAGAATAACTACAGCATGAAATAGCAAAGATTTCAGGCCTGATAATATGAATATGATAATATGATAATATGAATATATGTGGCCCAAATAGCTTCTATGCTATCTCATATGGCATCAGCTCCTCTTCTGATTGTATTATCAGATTAAGAAACTTTTGATATAGACATTGCGCGTCACCTCTCGTTTCGTTTATTTCATTTTAAATCTATTTCCTCCCGATAATTGATGGTGAAGAGGATGTGGCTGGCCTCTTCAGTCAGCGCCTCTGATATCATTTTATGTGTGTTAGGCATAGAATCTTTGAAAACCACTGGCCTACACCACAGACAAGAAAGAGCCTGTACCTCAGGTACCCAGCAACAAAGGTGTTGACAGTTGTAACCTCAAAATAAAAAATATGACACAAATAAGGCTTAATTGATTAAAAGTGTCTTAGTCTAAATGCTACTAATCAAAGATAAGACAAAATCAACATCAGATTTAAAATGCAGTGTGCACACATCTGTAACTATGTAAGAATGCTGTGACAGGAAACAGTGTATTTGTCTGTGGTAGTGGCTAGTTGAGTCTCTGCTGTTGCCCTCCTCACCAGACGGTTGGCCAGGGAAATGGTGTGCGCGGTTGATTCTGCTTCCTGTTGGCACTTGAGCTTGTCTGCAGTGGCCTTCTCAAACTTGGCTGTGAGCTTGGCCAGGTTCTCATTAAGGTGCTGATAGGCCACAAACACACACGCACACAAAAACAGAGAAAAAATTGGCACTTGTTAAAGTACAGTGTGGTCATAACGAATCCTAAGAGACAGAGATTAAAGACAGTCAAAGAGTTTCTATGAAAGAAACTTAGGAGTCTGTGGAAAGTTGAGTAAAACTTATCATTAGTCCCACTATGGATTTATTTGGCATATGGAAGCAATTAGCGCAAGGACAAACAGGATTAATCGGTGGAGAGGCACACAGGTTCAGTAGATTAGTTTGAGGATTGCTAATTCCCCTTGGCTCCGAAGCCACTCTCCACTCAAGCGATCTGACTGAGGGCTTGAAAAATGACAGCGAGAAGTCACGCTGGATCTTATTAATAGTCGTCACTCTGCAGGTTTTGATGTAAGCAGCAAAAGCTGCTGCAGCGTACCGAACCCAGCGCTCTGCTGGGGCTGTCTGATGCGCTGAATGTCAAACTCCACTGAGAAACAATTATTTACAGCTGCTTTTATCAATAGGGTTTTTAGGCTGACAGATTTGGTTTTAGATTAATGAACTGCAAAAGCCTTTAAAAGCACTTGCATCAGCTTTGTATTGATGAAATGCTGTCAGTAGATCATTGCTGGAAGAACATATGTGTCAACTGTCACTCAAGCGTTGGAAAAATAATTCTGAACTTTTGCTTATGGCTTCTGGTTGTTTCCATTTTATTTCTGTAGCACCAAATTCTTAATATAACTGCATATCTTCAGGTGATGGATTTGTTGATCCTCACTGATGTCTCACGAATCTTTTATAGTGAGGTGCTGAGGATTTCTGACTTTCATAAGTCATTTTTCAACTCTCAGTCTCTTTTAAGTTTTAATACTCTTTTGTGCGTGTCACTGCATTTGTGTCAAAGAAATGATAAGGCAGAAAACAAGAACATGCCTTCAAAGAATAGTACTCCTTTCTTTAATAAAATGGTAATGCAATTTCAAAGAATATATCCTCTGGATTTTAGATATTGAAATTGTCTTCTTTTGAAACAGATACTTGTCAGGCAACAAATAAACTTTTCATTTCCTGTAGTCTCAGTTCAGTGCAGTGGCTTACATTGATTTTGCTTTTGATGGCGGTGAGCTTCTCTTGTGCAGCCACCAGCTCTGCATTGGCCTTGCTCAGAGCCTGACGTTTGGGCTCCACCTCACAGTAAACCTCGTAGAACTTGACAATGTTTAAAACCCAGGAGCAAAGACCCGCTGCAGCATATGACTTGGACGCCACCAGATCTGGCTGGAACTCTGGATCCTGGAGAAAAAGATATACATGCTGTCACATCCTGCTTCCAAATTCAAAATGCCTTAATTTCTCAGACTGTCAGCAAATGTCCTGAAAATGATAACATAAAATTCATATCAAATTATGGTTAAAATGCAATACAAAGTGTCTTTCTGTGTAATAACGTCAGGAGAGCTGTGTGGTATAGTTGCAGGCTTAACACTGTTGCTGATGTGAAGTGAGAGAGAGTAATAAATGATTTACCATGCTTGGACATTAGCAGGCTTCTCACATACATTAGCTAGCTTAACTTCTACATCAAGATCAGCTTGGACCTGGAATAATTCATCAGCAACTACATGGTAATGATGGTAGAAAATTCATAACCAACTCATAAGTATGAGAGGCTAACAACGATATAGCTAGCTGTTTCTTTTCTTGGAAAAACTTTGATATAGCTGCTACTTTTAAATGTACACAAAGAATGAATATCAATTTACAAATTACTTTGTTATTGCAAAAAGAAGTGCTGACATATTTTTGCTTATTATATTCCTTTGGCACAGTCCTTTCATGTTATCCTCTATAGGGCAGGGATAGCTCAGTAGGTAGAGTGTCTGCCCCATGATCAGAAGGTCGGGGGTTCGACCCCACTGAACGGCTACCCTGAGGTACCCCTGAGCAAGGTACCGTCCCTACACACTGCTCCCCGGGCGCTGCACTGGTGGCTGCCCACTGCTTCACTGGGTGAATGGGTTAAATGCAGAGGAGCAATTTCCCTTCGGGGACTACACACACTTTACACTTTACTTTTACACTCTGTAATTTGATCTGCAGCAGCTATTGTAGCTAAAGGATACAGGATATTATTAGATTCTCAAACACAGTGTCAGAAGCTAATCAGTGATAATGAAAGTAAAATCATTTGGTGCACAGGCAGTTGGAAATGAACTTTAGCCAACATTAGAGAGCCGATCCAGTGAAGCTAGCAACAAGTTTGAGCTCCGTGTGCTTATGGTCATGGTTTTTCTCAGTTTGAACTATTTTACCTGTTTTTCCAAAATAATTATTTTTTTCATGAGGTACAGAGATTACTTTCAGTACAACAGTTCCAGGAAATGAGTTCCTACATAGTGAACTTGAGCTGCACTTTACCTTTATTGGCCACACTGACATACCTCATGTTTGCTCCACTGAACTTCATCATCAGGGTGGCTGTTAAATTTGTAATGCTTAATTTACTAGCTGATTTTCTCTCTTTGTCATTTCAACACTTGGCAGCCATAATGTGCCATTGTCATTGTAATCACACCCCTACTAAATTTATAACTTATTAGTTGAGCTTGCCATGTGGCAGACATTGCACTCTGAACAGCGTTAGCGAGGACTTCAATGAGTAAGGCTAATTGAACACTTACCTGCAGGTAAGGCTGAATGGCCTTAAGGCAAGCCTCTGGGATCTTTTCCTTGTTGAAGTTAATCAAAGAGTCCAGGAATGTGTCCACTTTGGCCATCATTACCTTTGCAGCCTTCCAGCTGCGATCCTTTGGGACTTTGCCAGCAGGTGCCATCAGGACCATGACTGCTGCTGTGACGTTGGTCACTGCTGCCACTGGAGAGCCAAATGACTTCAGCTCAGTCAAGTTGTTCTGATGTAGGGGAGACAGACAGAGTCATTAATGAAAAATGAAAGCTGTGATCGAATTGAGTTTGTATAAAAGTACTTGTCTGTGGTCTTCTGGTAGGAAAAGAGAGAAAGTGGAAAGGATTAGAATAAAGACAGAAGAACCTGTGCTGACTCTGAGAAGACAACAGAATTCTAATTAGGGCATCTTTAGAGAGCTCTAAGCAGTGATTGAACTGTCTCTGTTCTGCTTGTTTGAACAGAGAGCACCTTTAAACACAGAGGGTGTTTTTGAATATCCCCCAGGATGCTCATAAACCTACATGGGATGCAAGGATAAAGTAAAATGTCTGCAGAACACAGAGAAGACATTATTTTGGGGAAGACCTGGCTAAATCCTGTGACTAAATAATCTTCTATACAATTCAAGGCTTGTGTGGACATAAGTTATTCCACTGAAGCTGGGAAAATGAAATCAAACAAATAAAAAAGACCTTAACCAAGCAAGTATAAAGTATGAAGCAAATCAATAAGTTACAGCAGGGGACAAGAGAGTAACTGACCTTATTGAGAGTGTTAAGGGCATCCTGAGCAGCAAGCAGGGCTGGTTCGGCCTTAGCTAAGTCTTCTTCACAGTCTCTCTGTTTGCCGCTGACTACCACAGCAATGGCAGCCACTTTTTTTTCTTCTTCATCAGCCACCGCCTTCTCTTTGGACACCTTCTCGGTTTCTATCCCAACCTCCTGGGGCCAGCACACAGGGTAACATGTACAGTGGCTTAATAAACACAACCACTCCTTAATTAAGCAAAACTGGTATTTTAAACTGTAAAAAGACAAATCAAAATTCCAAGGTACAGGACATTGTAAACTGAGGACAAAGAATGCTCTGAGAAACAAAGTACAGGATGTTGGTGTTTTTTCTTCCGACTAATTTGACACTGAGGTTCAAGCCCAACTTTCTCTGAATATCTAATATTTTACTGAGCAGTTCCAGCCAAGACTAGAAATCTATCCGGAGATAGGGACCCTGCTTCTGATATGACAGCCTAGTGCTTAATTAAGATTTATTTAACATCATATTTCATTTCTTTAAGCACTACAAGAACAAATTCACGCCCAAAATATGTCCCAAAACACAGATAAGTGTTTTTTGAGGTGCTGGTGTTATATATGTTCTTGCCTGTATAAGCTTGTCAGCATCCTCATTCTTCTGCTTGAGTTCCACTTCTTGAGCAGCCAGCTTGGCCTTGAGGTCATCCACCTATCAGAAGATGAGACAGCGGAGAGCAGGAGGTCAGGAGGATTTGCCTGGCTGAAGATCTGGATAAATGAGATCTTCAGCCAGTCAAATCCTTGTTAAATGGAAGAAGCAGTACAACAAATTTCTGACAGTAGTATATGTTAAGAGTTACAAAGAGATGAGTGCCTACCAGCAAATCTGTAGGCAAGAAACGAGATTTTTTAAGAATGAAATTGAACAGACCAGCATTTATATGGAGTTGTTCTATTCTTACTGAGCACTGAACTCTGTATTGCTGTCTTCCACAGCGTGTCTTTGTCCCGTCTTCCTCCCCTCACCCCAAAGAGGTTTCTTCCTGTTAAAAGGGAGTTTTTCCTTCCTGCTGTCACCAAAGCACTTGCTAATAGGGGACTGTGTGGTTGTTGGGGTTTTCTCCGTTTTCTTTGTATTATTGCAGGATGTTGACCTTACAATGTTAAGAGCCTTGAGGCAACTGTTGTTTTGATTTCACACTCTATAAAACTGAACTGAATTGAATAGTTTAAATCAGTGAGGAAAGCTTTTAGTATAGGCCTGTACAGGATTTGCACCCAATACTACAACCTGGCTGTGATTACAAATGGACAGAGTCACTGCGGTGCATGCTGAAACACCTCTGACCTGCAGAGATATAAAATGTATCAACCACCACAATGAAACCATCAGCTTAATATTGCAAAGGTCCCCCCTTAGACCATCCAGTTATTGATCCATCCAGTTCACCAGCTTCAGCGTTTTAATGTTAAGATAGACACTGTAACACCAGAAACATGATACTAGCATCAGTCTATTTCTCCAAACAAGAGTCGCTGCTGAGATGTCGAACTGTTCCTTTAAGTAAAACATGAAACAGTCTCCAGTTTAGATAAGTTGAAAGGAAAAAAGTAACACCAAGATTAAGATGAAGGGAACAATGACTTGAGCACAGAGGCGGGTTACTGACAGTAATCTATTTCTGTTTTGTTAAATGGTCTTGTAATCAGTGTGCATATCATTAAGACTAATGAATCTGTCACTATCACCTAACTGAATCTCTCAAGTAGTTTTGAAGGACTGATCATTTTGTTTTTCTTTTTTGCATCATCGTTGGATATTCATTATTAATACGGCTACTAATTGAGCTCAAAAGCATCTTAACTGAAAGCTAAACATCTCAGTTCTTCAAGGCAATAAATATGATTCTGTGTCTTATGAGAGTCAAACAAATACGCTTCACAAAGGAGACTAGACATTTGCAGATAATATTTTGTGCCCTATAGGATTGTGCCATGGGTCATGCATGTGACCTTTATTCCATTGCTGTAAAAAAAAAAAAAAAAAAAAGAAACTTGTAACCTGTCCAAGCAGATAAAGGGACAAACAAGAGATGAACGGCATGCATAGTTTGAAAATATAAAAGCTTTAGGACTGGAGCTGCTATCAACACACACACACACACACACACAAAAGACTATCATAAAGAGAAATTAAAGCTGTTACAAAATCCTCATAACTCCCTGACAACTAGGGCTCTACATTAACGTCCGACTCCATCAAAACATTGCACTGGGGAAATAAAAACAGACTGCTTTTCATGCTTGTCTTTCAGCTAATTAACAAACAGAAAAATCAGGCCTGAGGGAAGACGGCCCTTTTGGGTTGCGACAATTCTGTACAAAATATGCAGTTGAACATTAGACGAGCACCAAGTGAGCCATCAACATGATGAATAGGTGGGGTGGGGGTTAGGCAAAAGAGGGAGGATGGGAAGAGGGAGAGGGGCGAAAAGGGACAAACTAATTGGTGAAAGACATGCGTGATATTCAATATATCTGCACTGCTTCGGTGTTTATGTAGTGCAGATGGAAATCCAAGTAGGAAAAACATGTCTCTGTACCCCTGACTGTCTGTATAAAACAGCCCACTCTCACTCCCTGCAGCTGGAAATGTAAATTAGAACAATCATTTCTTAAGCCAAGAGAAAATTCAATACAAAACCAAAAGACTATACCCACTCAAAACACGCGTTTAAATTCAACAGAGTTTGGGATTTCAGTGTTGGCTTACATTGCCGTGTGGACTAAGTATAGCTTCATTCATGCAACAAAAAGACATCTGGCTGTTTGTATGTTAAGGGAACGGGGTGTCTAAAGTTTCCAGTTATTAGGCTATCCATATAAGAGAAGACCCTCCCTTTTCTTTTTCCCAGTGGAAACAGCTGTATTTGGCTCCATCCATCTTCCCATCAACTCTGACCAGCTTCCCTGTCCCTGCTGAAGAGAAGCACCCCGAGAGCATGATGCTGCCACCACCATATTTGACAGTGGGGATGGTGTGTTCAGAGTGATGTGCAGTGTTAGTTTTCCACCACACATAGTGTTTTGCATTTTGGCCAAATGTTCCACTTTGGTCTCATCTGACCAGAGCACCTTCTTCCACGTGTTTGCTGTGTCCCCCACATGGCTTGTGGCAAACTGCAAACGGGACTTCTTATGGTTTTCTGTTAACAATGGCTTTCTTCTTGCCACTCTTCCATAAAGGCCAACTTTGTGCAGTGCACGACTAATAGCTGTCCTATGGACAGATTCGCCCACCTGAGCTCGTCCAGAGTCACCATGGGCCTCTTGGCTGCATTTCTGATCAGCGCTCTCCTTGTTCGGCCTGTGAGTTTAGGTGGACGGCCTTGTCTTGGTAGGTTTACAGTTGTGCTATACTCCTTCCATTTCTGAATGATGGCTTGAACAGTGCTCCATGGGATGTTCAAGGCTTGGGAGATCTTTTTGTAGCCTAAGCCTGCTTTAAATTTCTCAATAACTTTATCCCTGATCTGTCTGGTGTGTTCTTTGGACTTCATGGTGTTGTTGCTCCCAATATTCTCTTAGACAACCTCTGAGGCCGTCACAGAGCAGCTGTATTTGTACTGACATTAGATTACACACAGGTGCACTCTATTTAGTCATTAGCACTCATCAGGCAATGTCTATGGGCAACTGGCTGCACTCAGACCAAAGGGGGCTGAACAATTACGCACACCCCACTTTTCAGTTATTTATTTGTAAAAAATGTTTGGAATCATGTATGATTTTCGTTCCACTTCTCACGTGTACACCACTTTGTATTGGTCTTTCACCTGGAATTCCAATAAAATTGATTCATGTTTGTGGCTGTAATGTGACAAAATGTGGAAAAGTTCAAGGGGGCCGAATACTTTTGCAAGCCACTGTAATGGTCTTGCAGCAACTATATAAAATTACCCTTTATGGTCACTGTATCAGAATACTGATTAAATTCTTCAACCTGAGAGACTGTATGCCGGCTTCCAGACCAATACAGATGGTATGTATATAGACTAGTAAATATTAAAAAAGAAAAAACTTGAATGCTATCACACAATTAGAATGTAACAGATTAAGATAAATTACCTATTGTCATACATTTTTGATTGCTGTGTATAAGTAATTTAGTTGCTCACGAGGAATGCTCTGTCCCCTTATTAGTAAGCGAGACAAAATAAATTATTGTCTTTAATCTACTTTAGCAAAACCTACTATTGCAGCTGCTAATTTATCAAAACTAAACTACTACTTCCTACTGCAACTGGAACACATTCTACTAATATTTCTACAACTGCTTCTACCAGAACTTACAGTACTTTCACTACTTGTATTAGTACTACTTATACTAGAAGTATTATACTAATAGTACAACAGTTAGCATGCAATATTACTTTAGCTGGTAGTACCACAGCACACGCACAAATATGTCACAACGCAAACTAACCAAAGGTAGAAATCCACCTCTGTAAAACTGAAGAGGGAAAAAAAAACCATGAAACTAATGTGTTCTCTGGGGAGCAGATGACTCATACACACACACACACACACACACACACACACACACACACACACACACACACACACACACACACACACACACAAAGATCCCTTGCTTGAACCCTTCCGGTCGTTGTTCATCATGACCACAGCAGCCCCCGGTGAGCCACGGTTTCTCTTGCACAGAATGTTAAATAACAGTACTTATAATAGGGCAGCCATCAGTGTGAATGCAATAACAAATACAGGGTGCACTAATGGTGGCTTGCTGCTGTAAAGGGTGTGCTCTCTAATTAGAAGGCTCCTCAATTATCATACAACCCCCCGTATATTTCATATATGTGGCTGTGTTTGCATGTGTGCATGCATGTGCGTGTGCGTGTGTTCGTCTGTTCCTACAGTAAATGGGAGACGGGAAACAAAACTTCACTCTGCGGCTTTCAACACTAACGTCACTTGTTTATGGGGTGTTTATGTATGTGTGATCTTGTGCGGGTGGAAATGTGTGGGCCTGTTTATGCAAAGCACTGGAGATGCATGGTATGTAACAGTGAAACTGTGTGTGCAGGGCTGTGTGTGTGTGTTAGGCTTTGCTTTTACTCAACAGGTTCAGTATACCCACTATCATTAGGGCTGCCTCACAGCCAGAGTTTCTGTTACATTATTCATATTCCATATCACTCTTCTGAAAAGGTTTAGAGATGGGAAACATTTAAACAAATTGATCCAGGTGTATGTATTAAAGAGGGAAACATTTAATGATTTGGCTAAACACTTTGTAATACAAATGAAAAAACAAAAATTAGCCAGGTATTTGTCTGCTCT
>JAQSNX010007165.1:0-19762 GCA_029532605.1 Oreochromis grahami
AGGAGGAGAGAAGCTGCAGAGGCGTGTAAGACTGCAACTCTGCTTCCTGGTCCCAACTCTGGATAGTCATATTTTGGGGGTTTAATAAATTTGTCCATATTTCTAGAAATGAGAGCTGCTCCATCAAAGTGGGATGGATGCCGTCTCTCTAACAAGACCAGGTTTCCTCAGAAGGTTTGCCAATTATCTATGAAGCCCACATCGTTTCTGGGACACCACTCAGACAGCCAGCAATTTAAGGAGAACATGCGGCTAAACATGTCACTCCTGGTCTGATTGGGGAGGGGACCAGAAAACTACAGAGTCCGACATTGTTTTGGCAAAGTTACACACCGATTCAATATTGATTTTAGTGACCTCCGATTGGCGTAACCGGGTGTCATTACTGCCGACGTGAATTATGATCTTACTGTATTTACGTTTACCCTTAGCCAGCAGTTTTAAATTTCCTTCAATGTCGCCTGCTCTGGCCCCTGGAAGACAATTGACTATGGTTGCCGGTGTCTCTAGCTTCACATGTCTGAGAACAGAATCACCAATTACCAGAGTTTGACCCCCGACGTGTGTGTCGCCCGAGTGGGGAAAAACGGTTAGACACATGAACAGGTTGGTGGTGTACCTGGGGCTTCAGTTTAAGACTATGCTTCCTCCTCACCGTCACCCAGCCGCCCTCTTTCCCCAGCTGCTTGGGGTCTGCCGGGGAACAGCTAGCGGGGCCTACGCTATCTTCGGCTGCACCAGCTACAGGGGCCTGGCTAGCTACGGGTGAATGAAGGGTGCGAAGCCGAGTCTCAATTCAGTAATCCTGGCCTCCAGAGCTGCAAATATGCTACATTTGTTACAAGTATCATTACTGCTAAAGGAGGCCGAGGGTAACTAAACATCTGACACAATGAGCAGGAAAGTGCAGGAGGGACAGGTGAAGTAGCCATGGTGCTAACGAGTCGGCTACGAGCTAAGCTAAGCTAGCGAAACAGTAAAGAGACAGTGAGTGAATACTTTGGCTATAAATTAGGTAGTGAGTACACAGAAAGGGTGATTCAGATGAAGCACGTTAAGATTATACTATGAAAAAGGGATGTATCAAAGATTTAAATTAAATTGCTAAGCAGAAAAGCTACTCAGAGACACCACTGTGTTTGAGCAGGAACAGGAAGTGATACTCTACCACAAAGCGGCGAACCACCTCAGTCATCATCATCTCTCGTCAGTGTAACCCCCAGCTCAGTTTACTCTCGTGTGTTTCTCAGCGATCTTCCATCAGTAATCCCTTTGTGTCTCTGTGAGCAGATTCCCTGGACCAACCCTGTGTTACCTGAGCGATCGTGTGTGCGAGGTGTGGAGTCAGCTATCGTGTTTTTGTGGAGTGTGAAAGGAGCGTGAGGCGTGGACGGAGTGTGTGTGGACTGTCAGCGTCTTTCCCCATTCGTGTGTGGACCCCTGGGCCCCGTCCTTCCCCTCACTTTGTAAATAGATCACCTGGTGTTGTTGTAATAAAGACTGTTGTGCTTTTGAATTCAGAGCCTGCGCGTGAGTCCGTTCAGTCCCGTTGTGACATTATCACTTACATTATCCATTTGTGCCACAATTCTTTCCAGTATTAGTCCAAGCTCTCCTCTTCTGTTGACCAACTTCCCCAGCTTGTCCAAGTGGAGATCCAGCTGAGCCAGGAACTTTGTTTGAGGGGGTATGGTGGCAATTCTCTTAAACTCAGCGTTGATCTGAAAACATGAGCACAGAGGAATGAGCTTCAAAGGTTTAATACCTGGAAGAAGGCTGCAATCACTCATGCTGAAGAAATGGGCTGTCAAATAACAACTGTGCCTTAACCATTTTAGGCTAATACCGCAAGAACACCGTGTATGAGGCAAACCTGACCTCATGGAAGTCAAATAGAGCAGGCAGCCTCCACCATTGGTGCATCACAAACAACTTCATGTCTTCTGTATGAAAAAGTCTCTTCCATCTTGAGTTTCACCAACTCTGTTACTCTTTTTATGTCCATGTGGTGGGCTTTGACATGTCAATAGCTTTAAGAGTCCCTTTGTCTGCTACTTCTGAAACTGAGGTAAGGTTAAGAAACTCATTCCCAAACAAGGAATCCATAAACTGAAGTCTGAAACTGCCCTGAAGACCACACTGTCTCTTGACTTCAACGATGAGATCCTCAGTTGATTCGGGCGCTCCATTAGAGAGTGAGCCTTCGACAGGTTCCGTCAGCCAAGACAGTCTTTACGACCATAGGACTCTGTAGGCAAAAAAGAATTACATATCAGACATACAGCTATCCATACCCAATAGTCAAAGTTATAAAGATCAGACATAAAAAAAGAAGAATTGATCTAATGAAATACATGCGACTGAACCTATTACACTTATCCGAACACCTTTTATTTCTATATGCCTTTTTAAAGTCACAATGTGGACTGATCCAATCTTATAGTCAACCAATGGATAAGTATCAAGGAGTTCACAGAGTGAAACGAGAGTGAATATTCTTGTGGATACTGGGCTGAGCTCAAAAGCTCTGCCGTGCTCTCTGTCCCAGCCACCAAGCTCTCTGACAATGTAGAATATGCTGTGGTACAATGCAGATATGGTTTTTCAATATTCTGGCAATCCACCTGCTGCCCTTTGGGCCAGTACCATTCCCTTACTATAAGTTATGCCCTTTAGTGTCACACACTGTGCAAGGTTGACCTCTAGAATGTCAGGGAATATGTACCTAATGACTTAAACTATCTCCTCTTTAAGCAAATCCACTAGAAAAGCTGATACAGCTGAGACCTCTAATTCAGACTTGCCAAGAGATGAGGAGTTTAGATGGTAAGCTATCATCATCTGATGTTTTGACTTCTGTGATCATAAAGGTAAAAATTCCACCATCACAAAAAAACATTAATTTTAATTGAAAAAAAGGTATTCCAGTCCAGAAGAGTACCAATCTTTCTCTCATTTATACATAATGTTTTGAGAAGCAGCTCACATATGTTCCACACAAAGTAGAAAAAAAAAAGGGGAAAAAAAGGGTCCTAATTTTTGTTAGGACAATGTTGGAAAATTCACAATACATCACTTAATAAACTTATCTCCTTGTAGATATCTGCTGTATTATTTGGGCTTGACCAATAGAATAGTCAAGTAAGTGACACTTCACCTAAAACAATGACTAAATGGAAAAATGATTTGGCATTTATGGGCACAGGTTCTTAAACCCACGTCTAAGGTGGCAGGATCCTTATTATAACTTGAGTGCGTGTCAGCAGCAAGAATTAAGGTATGGCACTGTGGCGCTCCCAGGTTCTTAAACTCTGACCGTTACAGCCAGACTAATTAGCCACTGTAGCCATAACTAGCACGAGTAACACAAACACTATTGCGCTCTCTCAGTGACGTTTTAACTTGCTAAGCCATCAAAAACGCCAGTGCTCTCTGTCACAGAAATAAATTCCATATCCGACCGACAACAGCTGCTTTCTCCCGACTATGTGCAATTTGTTACTATTTTTCAGCTTTAGCCACGAAGCTAATACCAACTTTAGCTAGCACTGTAAAAACAACATGTAGATGCATTACAGATTACTTTTCATATAGCATGCACTACAACAATTCTGTGAAAACGTACCTAACTAAAACAAATGTATTTAGATTACTTACCTTCTCAGTATGCCTGACTCAGTGGCAAAGGTTGCATGTGGCTAAACAGTCTTCCAGAATCTGGCGGTCAATTGTGCTCTCCTTAAATTATGTTGTTGTCTTATTGGATAAGACTCTAGGTCTTATTATCCAATCATATTTAGCTGTTGTCTTTGAATATATTGCATCATTTCCGGTTGTGGTCAGACATGATTACAATGGTTTTAGTATTCTAATTTAGTCACTTTAAATCAATGCAAGAAAAATGAGTAGTCTCAGTATTGTTTATAATCAAGTAAATGGTACTTTATTAAATCATGTAAATAAGAGAAACATGAAAGGCTTGTGTAGCATTAACTAAATTCATTTGTGCAAATGAATGTCAAATGTCAAAAGCCTGCCAATTCCCATTTTTTCAGTGCATTTTTGCTTTTATCACTGCTTCATTGTCCTGCTTTTTGATTTCTGAGAGTAGAGCCACTCTTTCAGTTTCCAAGCTTTCAGTGCTTTCACCTTTTGGTGGTAAAGTGTCATAATAGACCTCAGCCTTTCCTGGTTTTTTGATGTTGGCAGCAGTTTTTCCTTGGCCTTCACATTTGTGCTTTAAGGAATTCACACGGATTTCAGGATCGCCAAGCCGCCCAAGCTTTGTTCGATAGTTTTGCATTTTGTGCTGCTGCCACCTCTTCACATTGATAGTCTTTAGGATATTTTGTGTATTTCAGCATTTCTTGAGCTAATCCATCCAATCAAATAAACTGAGAACTAAAAGGAAATTCTCAATCTCTCCTTGTTGTATAGCTTACCTTTCAAACTGTTTTAAAATAAAGATGCTAACAGAACATTATTTAAATCCTAGGTGCACATCCAAGGTGCAACTATATATATATAAAACTTTAAAGCAGCCCTGTGGCAAGTCACAACATTACCCCCTGTACTAAATACCCTCTCAGAGGGGCTGCTGGTTGCGGGGATGCACAGGTAGCACTTTGCCAGGCAGCTAACTCTTGGGAAAAAACGCGCTACTCTGTTTTTTGTCAGACTTCAAATAGCCGAAATACCTCCACACTACGGAACTTCTCTGGCCCTTCCTTTCGATAGTCTCTCCGGCATTGGAACCGTCATCTGTGTTCTCTTTGGTAACCTGGTCACCCAAGCTCTTGGTTGATTTTTCTCTAGTCGGCACACCCATTTCCTCCATTACCCGGCCCGCTAACTGCTTCCCAAACAAATACACATGTGCGGCTTGGCACTTGTGCTGTACGTAATAAGTCACGTGACATGACCCTGTGGCTGTGATTGTTTCAGCTCTGCGCTACTTAATTTGGATTGGCTGTTCCTTGTTTTTTTTTTTTTGTTAAGAGAGGAAGAGAGAGAGATGAGGCCTATCGCAATAGTTTCATTTTTCTATCGAGAAAAAGTTATTTCGCAATACATATCGTTATTCTTCTATTGCCCAGCTCTACCTTCACGATGATGAATCTCTTTAACATCACCAAGCGTAGTCCCTCCAAAATGTAGTCCGCAAGGGGATATGGGTCCTCCAAGTCACCAAGCTCAATTATGGCCAGCTCTCCAGTGGATGGGGTAGACAGCTCAAATCCACCATAATGCTCCCTGTACCAAGAACATAGTTCCCTAACTGTGAAACACAGGTTCTTCTCAACTATGCAGAGCTGAATGATCTCATTAAATTTTGGCAGCCCATTTACAGTTCCATGAACAATAAGCATGCCTTGACTGTAATGCATACCATTGCAGGATACCTTCTTCAACACAGCAACTTCAGAAATAGATGGGTATCTTTCCATCAAAGCAGACACTACTCTGTCATTAAGAACCTCAACCGGGAAAACAGAGGCATTTCTAACTTCCAAAGATGACTTCTTGTAATTAGAGGAATGTGTCTGATGGGCAATCATGAACTGATGTTTAACAGCTAATGAGAAAGGTATGTTTTTGAAGCAGTTTGTGTGTCGTGCAGCCTGCTTGAAAAAGCTATGCTTTGCCTCGAATCGCATGGCCCATAGAGAAATGGTCCAAAGCATTTAATCATTTGTGGATAGTGCTCCAAATAATGATGGCCTGTATTTATATAGCCTGTATTTATATAGCGCTTTACTAGTCCCTAAGGACCCCAAAGCGCTTTACATATCCAGTCATCCACCCATTCACACACACATTCACACACTGGTGATGGAGAGATACATTGTAGCCACAGCCACCCTGGGGCGCACTGACAGAGGCGAGGCTGCTGGACACTGGCGCCACCGGGCCCTCTGACCACCACCAGTAGGCAACGGGTGAAGTGTCTTGCCCAAGGACACAACGACCGAGACTGTCCGAGCCGGGGCTCGAACCGGCAACCTTCCGATTGCAAGGCGAACGCCCAACTCTTGAGCCACGATCACATGCTTTAGCAGCAGATTTACATGTGGAAAGAGATCAAGACAGAGCTGCCTATGATCATAGATCTTGGCCTCAAGGTAAGCTATGGTTTCATCTGTGTGGACATGGGCAATAACCAACTCAACTATATCTTTAAGATGTAGAATTACCTGCCATGCTGGCTCATCAACTGGCAAAAATGGCCCTATGATTAAAGGAAGCAATCTCAGCAAGGACCAATTTTCATGAGCCCCCTATTGTGTTTTTTGAAGAATAAGTATGTGGTATGGCATGAGGTCGATCTGTTTTGTCACCAAATTTGTATGGATTTCTGGATGAAGGTGTTAAGTTTGTCAAGTGTGAAGTATTTTTTGGAGATTAATAAGCTAATACAACGTGCCAGTTCCATGGGAACAATACCTTCAAAGATATCGTGGACAATATCTGGGGGATATCCAGTGCTGACATGAAAATGTGAGAGATTCTCTGTCAACACACACTGATTTTTTACACCACAGACAGCAGTTGCCTTTTCTTGAGCACAGCGGACATGAACTTCATGGACCTCTCTGGTTCGAAGTTGGAAAATCCCTGACAATACATCCTGATTCTGAAATTCTGATTTGTCTCCAGTACAAAACCGACAAATGGATCCACCAGCAAAACTCTCAACAAATCCACCAATACCATGAGCTGAAAGATTGTCCGCTATTACACATTGGACAGAGCCTTTTACAAATTTACCAAGCTGAGACACAAAGACACCATGCTTTTCTAAAATGGTCAAGTCTTGAATGAGAGGCTCCAATACTTTCACGAAACCAAAAGCTTTTGTGTCATCTGACTTGCAAAGTACAGCTTAATAAATTGAGGTTAGTGCTGAATGGGAACCTGGTGGTAAATTACCCAAAACCCAATAGACACCACAGAGTTTGTGGTTTTTACAAGATGTCCCAAGCGGGTTACATATCTCAAAATCATCAATATAAAGATTTACAGCAATTGTTAACTCTTCACCACATAAACAACTGTTTTGCTTTTAGTACTCACCATCTCTAACTGTTCTATATTCTTTAGAAGTCAATTGCGTGTTTTGACCCTTCTGGGCTACAAGAAGTTCAAGAACATCTTTCTGAGAAAGCAACTGCTGCAGAGATCGTAATAAATGGTAAATGGTAAATGGCCTGCATTTGTATAGCGCTTTTACTAGCCCCCTAAGGACCCCAAAGCGCTTTACACATCCAGTCATCCACCCATTCACACACACATTCACACACTGGTGATGACAAGCTATGTTGTAGCCACAGCCACCCTGGGGCGCACTGACAGAGTAGCAATAAAGGAATGTACTGATAGGTCCGATTCCTTTGAGCATCTAGTATGTACTGTATTGGCTCTATAATACCAAAATGTGAACAGTAATAATGTTTTCTTTTATATGCAGTAGCAATGGCTACGCAAACAGCACTAGATCTGCAAACAACAGAGGAAATCTCATCAATTAAAGACTCTTCAATTTGTAGCTGATTATTTTTGAAATACACCAGAAATAACTGTTTTTGTGGCATGTAAAGATGCTGTACTCAATAAGTAATCGAGTTCAGACAGCAGGTTTCCCCCCTCTGGGGGCGAGGGTACCTGGACCCGGGGTATAGAGTATGTTTGGGGAGTATGATTGTGTGTACATGTCCATGTATGTCTATCCCTACGTTGGGTGAGTGCTGAGTGTTTGTATATGTGTGCATGAGGGTGGGAAAGCATGTTTGTGTCTGTGTGTGCCTGTTTGTATGTGTCTATATGTCAGATCGGGTCTTAGACTCCACCTCCCTGGGTACTCCCAGGCCCTCCAAGTATGGAGGCCTATCTCCCCTCACCACACTCCCTGCTGGTAACTGATGCCCTCAGGTGTCGGTGCATTGGTGGTTCTTGGTGTCCGGGGCTGGGCGCTCAGGTATGCACCAGCTCACTCCCGGTGGCTACTTGGCGGGGCCTGGTGCCTGTCGCTCGGTCAGGCCTCTTCCGGGGCAAAGGGGGCCCTCGGGCCTCCGGCCTTGGGGCCTGCAACTCGGTTCACTCTGGCACAGCTGGCTGCCGGCAGAGCCGGCGGGCACGCCAGTGCAGCCCCCTCTGGCTTCCGCTCCGTGGCTACTGGGTGACCCCTCGTCTGGGGATCTCCTCAGCCCTTCCCAGGAAGGTGGCACGGATGCCCCTCCGGTGGTACTCCTTGGGCTCTCGCACTCTGGGGCCTCTGGATGTCTGCAGCCTGGATCTCCTCCATGCCTGCTTCATGCCCTGGAGGACGGGGCTATGGCCCTCCACACCCTCTAGCAGACCGTTACATGGGGAAACCTTTTGTATACAAGCACGTTGATCCACACAGGTGTACACACGGGTGTTCACTGTTCGTAGACATAAACTACACCTTTCTTAGCTGCTACTTCAAAGCACATTGTGCGCTGTCTGTCCTGCGTGCTGCACAACAACTTTCAATATTTAGTATTTACTGCTGTTCACACTTAGCTAACGTGATGGTGTTGTGTTTAGTATGTTGCTTTGGGTTTTGTTTGTTTTTTTTTGCTTGTCTTCTCTTCTTTTTCTCTCAACAGGTGATCCAGGAGATTTTTTTTCTCTTTGTCTTTGTAAGTGCCCTTTCTCACTGTCCCTTTTCCCCTCTGTTTTTCTTTTCCTTCCTCTCTTTCTTTCTCCCTTTCCTATCCCCCAGTCATGTCTGTCCCATCTGTAACAACTGAAAATAAAATAAATAATAACAACAAAGTTTGATCAAATGGACCAATACGGCAATGCCATGATGATCCATTTGGCAAAATAAATCCATTTGGTATCCTTGTTGGTCTTCAGACAACAATTCTGACGGCTAAAGAACCAAATGGGACAGACAAAAAAAAAAAAAAAAGAGAGAACACCTTATGAGAGCGCATGCCGCGACATATGCACGTTCATGAGGCCGTGTTTTTCTTCAGTTAGCTATAAGTTAAGCTAGGGGCTGGAAACGTTTCTGACCCAAAACGCTCCTTCTCTCTGCATTTGTTAGGCGGCATGTCATCATAGTTCTACACAGAGTCATTCAATAATAGCGGCCTGCATAGCCATCTTTTTGAGAACCAGTATAAGGAGCGGGTAAACCTCTGAGGGCAATCCGAGTTTGGCTTACTGTCCTGGGGAATAACTTTCCGCGCTAAGTTTCCCCGACAAACTTAATTGGTTCTACAGTGCTCTCCCCTACAAACCCGGCCACTGTCATCTGCCTCTCCTTCCAACGCTTCCCCTCTTACACAGCATTTTCTGATCATCTAGGCGGTAGCAAGTAATAAATAAAGAAATTTTTTATAATAATAAATAGGTTTGAACGTCGGAGGTTTCTTCCTGTTAAAAGGGAGTTTTTCCTTCCCACTGTCACCAAAGTGCTTGCTCATAGGGGGTCATATGATTGTTGGGTTTTTCTCTGTATCTATTATTGTACGATCTACTGTACAACATAAAGCGCCTTGAGGCGACTGTTGTTGTGATTTGGTGCTATATAAATAAAATTGAATTGAAAAGAAATGGCTGTGAGTCCTATGGTTAGACTCCTGTCTTTCAGTCGGTCTCATCTTGGTGTCATTAAATGTACTGGTGGTTCTTGTTCTAGCTAACAGCAGGCAGCAGTGAAGTACTCGAGTACGTCCTTAGTTTCACTGTTTGTATTGTACCAGCTGCACCTGCCCCTGTGAGGGAGGAGCAGAAAAGCAGCCAGTGGAGCAGGAGTGCCAGTGAAAATGTACTAGTACAAAAGTGGGTAAAATTCTACTTATCAAGCTGGGATATGGTCTAGTAGTCAGTGGGCTGGAGGACTGCCAGCAATGATTTTTAGAAAATTTTCAATATAAATCTCAGTCGTATCTATCTGTATCTATCTTTACACGTTATATTTTTATAATTAATAAGCTAAAGCTTTAAGCTTTGTCCTAAGATTCTCCACTCATTTATGCTCTTTCACTTGTCTCATAATATTATGAACAAATAATATGATAATACCTCGATCGACCATCGATATATTAAATCTCATCATTGCCTATCAGAAAGATGTCATTACTCAGGTATTATACGCACACACTGACACAAAGCATGTGCGTATGCATGTGTACACACACACAAACACACACACACACACACATGCACAGTGCAGTGAATCCGGTGGTAATCGGTATTTTACTGTTAAAACGTGCCTCTGATTACACGTCAGCTCCGCCGTGAGAAACACTCCCATTAATCGACTGATCAGTTAATGAATTTTGCAATTAACTGATTTGCCAGACTGCCCATAATTGGCTGCTGTGGTTTCAAATTAGATTCTCTCTCACACACACACACACACACACACACACACACAGCAGTACTGAGTACTAGATTAGCTCTATGTGCTGTTCAGCCCACAGTCACTGAGTTCCACACAAACAAACTGTGTCTGAGCGTCAGGACATCAGGGGACATCTGCTGAAGTGCATGTTTGTGAGTTCCTTGGAGGCCTGTTATGGAAAGTCACTTCAGAACCTAAATAAACAGACCTTTTAATGGCCTTTGCTGCTTTACAGCAGCAGTTCGTGGCTTTGAACATCTTAAAGGGGAAAAGTAAAAGCTTCAAGTACAACATGGAAACATGAACAGCTTCTCACATAACAGCAGAGTGAAATCATTTGAACTCATTCCGAGTATGATGCAGTATTAAAGCACTCCATGGTTTGGCTTCAGATAGGAAAGTAACCTGAACATATTGTTTTGCAGTAGGACCTGATCAACTCATCCAGTTGAGCTGGCTCACCCCACATCAATGCCCCCACCTAGAGAGAGGTCACTAATAGCCTTGTTCATAGGCACTGAGAGCAGACTCAGGCTCTCAGTTCTTCCAACCTGTGTTTACTTCTAAGTGATTAATCATGAGACCACGTGTGAGAATGTATGTATGATGTTGTCACACACAGTCGTGACAACCCATGTACCAAGCTGACTGCCAATCATTCAGTTTGTATGCACACCCAACTCTAGATATCTGATAGGCGTAGTGTTTTTGAGGGTCTCGCTGAATCGAGGTGCAGATAACAGTGTGATGGTAAAGGAATAGTGCATGCCTGAGAGTCTATCTCAGCTAAAACGATGATTAAGGGTTCTTACCCTTTAAATAGACAATCCTGTTGACCCAATTTAGAGTCACAATCAATCCAGCACTCGCCACATTCATTGAGACGCTAAGCATTGATTTTCTCTTTTCTGCTGGCTCTGATAGCTGCCTGCCCACACAGAGCACAGGAGAGGGAGGAGAGCCCAGGGAAGTCATCCACTCAGTACCTACACACACAAAAACACACACACAAATATGTGCACCCATGACTTCATTGTAAAATAAAGGATAAACAGTACATCATTTTCACTGCATCTTTGAAGATTACACTTTTTAATATCCAGACATTAAAATCTTGGTCCAGGTTCTAACATCAGAAGATTTCATTAAATAATATGATGTAAATCAGTAGTGCCTGCCACCCCCCCCCCCCCCCCCCACACACACACACACACACACAGACACACACATGCACGCACGCACGCACGCACGCACACACACACACACACACACACACACACAGTGATGTTTCTGTTGATCTCTGTATGCATCTTTGGATAATTGCATTGTTAGCTTTTAATATAATTAGCCTTGAATCAATACTACACTCCAGTCCATGTGAAGAACACTCACACAGCTTTATAACAAACCTTCCAACAACTGTTCTCCAAATCTTTGTTATTTTCTGTTATGTTTCTTTTCTTTGTGACTCGCTGTAGTTGCTGCTCCTTAAAAGCACTGAAACACTGTGACAAACATGAAAAACACAAAAGAAAACCTGTTAGGAAGTTATTGTCACGTGATTAGCCAACTAGCTTCTTCAGGTTTTCTGTGTCTTGGAGGTGGAGCTATTTGTCCCGTAACCAATTAATGATGCATTTTTGTGATAATGAAGCAGTTTCTTCCAATGATTATTGTACTACTCAAACACACAGTATTATTAATGTGTGTTAATCAGCATTGGAATTTACGGTGGCAACTTAAGTCACATCCAGCCTCCACTAGCTGCCCCCTGAACCCACTACTCCACCCATCCATTGTAGCTGAGCCACATACCACACCCCGCCACAGAGCAAGACACTGAATGCTAGGGCTGGGTATCAGCACTGATTTCTAAAATCGATTTGACTCCGATTCACAAGATCTCGATTCGACTCGATTCAATTTTGCCTCAGACAATCAGAAATATTATAATTCTGATCATTTATCAGTACTGACAGTGTGAGCTTTCATCAGAGGTGTGAACATCACAGCAGACGCCTTTGTGTCAAAGTAACTGAGTATAAAACAAAAAAACATGAAGGAGATTTTCCTGTTCTGGCTTTTTATAGCAGGTAACCTTAAAAATATACTGCAGTAGAACAAAAACTGAAGAAAACCATGAACCATCATGTGAACATTACCTGATGCTGCTGAAGTGAAGCAGAGCAAAGTTACAGAGGATTGATTACAGACACAGCTAAGAGTTTTACAATTTGGCATCATTTTAAAAATTTTAAATTTCTTCAGTATTGAACAGCAGAAATGAGGCTTTGTTGTCGGAGGTCATTTAAAAAACAAACAAACAAACAAACAGCGGCTGACAGTGCTGTAAACAATAGTAAACAGGTGGGTAATAAGCAGCGAATAATGCAGAAAACAGAGATATGAGATGGGGAAACTGTTCTTGAAGTACACTGAGAGAGAGAGAGAGCTGTGCAGGAAGTATGATTTTTATCGTGGTGGAAGCAAAACAGGAATTCATGACAATGTTTAACAAATGTGAAGTGTATTTTGGATCTTCTTTTGCTGCTGGTTCAGTAAATTTTGGTCAGAATGACAAAACCTGCAGCTTCAGAATCTGTGACCTGTCGGCTTTCAGCCCCGAAGGCGTGTCTGGATCATGGACTTTCTGACCAACAGACCCCAGCATGTTAGGCCAGGCCATAACTGCTCTACCACCATCACATCCAACACTGGCACTCCACAGAGCTGTGTGCTGAGCCCGTTCCTCTACGACTGCAGACCTAGGTATGGACCCAACTCCATCATCAAGTCTACAGATGACACCACGGTGACTGTCTCATCAGTGACAATGATGAGTCTGCTACAGGGAAGAGGTAAAGCACCTAGCTGTGTGGTGCTGACAATAACCTGCTCCTGAATACCAGCAAAACCAAAGAGCTCATTGTGGACTTTAGGAGAGAGAGGACAGACACCCATGTCCCCATCTACATAAATGTCTCCAGCTTCAAGGTCTTGAGGAGGTCTCTGAGAATCTGTCCTGATCAACTAACACCTCCAGCCTGGTCAAGAAGACCCATCAGCACCTCTTTTTCTTGAGGACACTGAAGAAGAACCACCTGTCTACTAACATACTGATTAACTTCTACCGCTGTGTGATAGAGAGACTCCTGACCAACTGTGTCACAGTGTGGTATGGGAACTACTCTGTTGCTGACCGCAAGGCACTGCAGCAGGTTGGGCAGTTTTCACCACAGGGACTTCACTTCCTGCCATTGAGGATGTCCACAAGAAGAGATGTCTATGCCGAGCAGACATCATTCTAAGGGACTCTTTTCATCCTGCCAATAAACTCTTCCAGCTCCTCTCCTCCAGAAGATGCTACAGGACCCATCCATCCATTCCATCTTCTGCTGCCCCCACTTATTCGGGGCTGGGTCGCGGGGGCAGCAGCCCAAGCAGAGAAGCCCAGACCTCCCTCTCCCCAGCCACCTCCTCCAGCTTGTCTGGGGGAACACCAAGGCGTTCCCAAGCCAGTTGAGAGATATAATCCCTCCAGCGTGTCCTGGATCTGCCCTGGGGCCTCCTCCCAGTGGGACATGCCCGGAACACCTCACCCAGGAGGCGCCCTTGTCAGATGCCCGAACCACCTCCACTGGCTCCTTTTGATGTGGAGGAGCAGCAGCTCTACTTTGAGCCTCATGCTGTTGCTTACCACCCACACTATACACAGTCACAGTCGCTACAGGAGCCTACAGACTAAAACCAGCAGGTTTAGGAACAGCTTCTTCCCCACAGCTGTCACCCTACTGAACTCAGTCCCCCGCTGAACCTTTCCATCCACACTCACTTAACCATTCTACACTCCTCCTCCCAGTGACCACGATCACTTCATTCTCAACATTCACCACATGCTCACATTGGTTACTGCTATAGTTTTAGGACACTGACATAGTATGGTCTCTGTTATAGTGCCTACACTGTTCACTATTACAGTCTGTTCAGACAGCTATGCTTCTATTGCTGTAGATATATTCATAGCACTCTGTAGATCTGTTTACCTCACACCGCTACATCTGTATATATGTAGCACATCTGTATATTTGTCCATAGTACACCTGTATATCTGCCCGTCTGTACAACAATATAGAACATCTGTATATCTGTACATATGTATACAACAGTACATCTGTACATTTGTCTGTAGTTCAGCTGTATATTTGGTCTCTCTGTTCATAACCATTCCATCATTTATACTACCCTTATCTGTATTATATCAGTACATCTGTATATCTGCTCTCTACTTAAGTTACTTGTATATAATCTGCTCTTATTGCACTTACTGCTCTTGCACTTCTGAATAGATCCAAACTATATTTCGTTACCCTCCATTTATACACGTGTAATGACAATAGATTTGAATCCTAATCCTAATATCTACTTTCCAATACAAACACGCCCCTTTCACTCAACTGACGAGTGTCACCAAAAGAAGCGCTTTCTTCAAAAAACCTTTGACTTGGAGAGTTAAATATAGATGATTTTTTCAGTATTATTGTGCACTTTGTTTTATGATCAGGGGTGCACATAAGTGGTCCGCAGGTGCGCATTCACTGTCAAAATAAAAGACATGCACCAGATAAGAAGTTGCAACGCGTGTTTGCGTACATAAGATTTTCTAGAGGACAGACATTTGTTTAGAACTCTTAAAGATGTCGAAG
Source organism: Oreochromis grahami (assembly GCA_029532605.1). Classification (NCBI taxonomy): domain Eukaryota; kingdom Metazoa; phylum Chordata; class Actinopteri; order Cichliformes; family Cichlidae; genus Oreochromis; species Oreochromis grahami. Next base: position 15,085 of record JAQSNX010007165.1, read on the forward strand.
AATCAAGCTCCTTTAAGCAATTACTTTGGTATTCCTCCACCTCCAAAGAAATGTCAGAAGGAGACCGAACCGCAAAAGAAGCGTGTATCCTTGGAAAAGTGGTTGCAGGAGGTGAGCTGGCTTCTAACAAATGATGAACGCACGGAGATGTGGTGCAGAATATGCCGTGAAAATCCCACTCTAGCGGACAAAAACAGTGCCTTTTATATGTACGCAAACATGCGTTGCAATTTCTTATCTGGTGCGCGTCTTTTATTTTGACAGCGAATGCGCACCTGCGGACCACTTATGTGCAAGACCAAGCAATATGAAAAAAGTGTACTTAAACAGTGTGGCCTTAATCTTCTTTATTTAGTTTAGTTTAGTTATAAGCCATCCCTGATGACTTATAATATAATGCTCAATGTGGCCACTGTTTTGATTTGGCGCAGTATAAATAAAACTGAATTGAATTTCACATTCTTTTGATCGCTTTCATTGTAAACCTCTTCAGCCATTAAAATGTAAAAATGGGAATGTTTTTCAAGCTAAATTAAAGTGAATTAGACAATGTGTGTGGACGTGTTACTCATCAGCTGTTTGGGCAGCATTTTATGGGGGCTGGGCTGGGTCTTTGAATGTGAGCAAACAAACAAAGAAACCTCATGCTGCCCAATGCATGCAGTAACTGCCATACACACTGCCCACATGTACACTGACACACACACTGATACACACACTATCACACACTGACACACACACTGACACACACACACTGACACACACTGACACACACACTGACACACACACACACACACACTGACACACACACACACTGACAAACACTAACACACACACTGACAAACACTGACACACACACACTGACACACACTGACACACACTGACACACACACACTGACACACACACACACTGACACACACACTGACACACACACTGATACACACACTGACACACACTGACACACACACTGACACACACTGACAAACACTGACAAACACACTGTCACACACTGACACACACACACTGACACACACTGACAAACACTGACACACACTGACACACACACACTGACACACACTGACAAACACTGACACACACTGACACACACACACTGACACACACTGAAAAAACACTGACACACACACACTGTCACACACTGACACAAACACTGAGAAACACTGACACACACTCACAAACGCACTGACACACACACACTGACAAACACTAACACACACACTGACAAACACTGACACACACACACTGACACACACACACTGACACACACACTCACACACACACTGACAAACACTGACACACACATACGCACTCACACACACACTCACACACGCACTCACACACACACTGACACACACACTGACACACACACACTCACACACGCACTGATACACACACTGTCACACACTGACAAACACTGACACACACACACTGTCACACACTGACACACACTGACACACACTGACACACACACACTGACACACACTGACAAACACTGACACACACTGACACACACACACTGTCACACACTGACACACACTGACACACACACACTGACACACACTGACAAACACTGACACACACACACTGACACACACTGACAAACACTGACAAACACTGACAAACACTGACACACACACACTGTCACACACTGACACACACACACTTACAAACACTGACACACAATGACAAACACTGACACACACACTGATACACACTGACAGACACTGACAGACACTGACAAACACTGACAAACACTGACACACACACACTGACACACACTGACACACACACACTTACAAACACTGACACACAATGACAAACACTGACACACACACTGATACACACTGACAGACACTGACAGACACTGACAAACACTGACAAACACTGACACACACACACTGTCACACACTGACACACACACACACTGACACACACACTGACAAACACTGACACACACACTGACACACACTGACACACACACACTTACAAACACTGACACACAATGACAAACACTGACACACACACTGATACACACTGACAGACACTGACACACACTGACACACACTGACACACACACACACTGATACACACACACTATCACACACTCACACACACACACACACACACACTGACACACACTGACACACACACACTGACACACACACACTGACACACACTGACACACACACACTGATACACACACACTATCACACACTCACACACACACACACACACACACACACTGACACACACTGACATACACTGACACACACTGACACACACTGACACACACACACTGACACACACTGACACACACACACACACACACACTGACACACACTGACACACACTGACACACACTGACACACACTGACACACATACACACACACTGACACACACACACTGACACACACTGACACACACACACTATCACACACTGACACACACACACACACACACTGACACACACTGACACACACACACACAGTGATACACACACTGATACACACTGCTGGCCATAGATGGGCAGTAACGTGCTTTCTTCAAAAAACCTTTAACTACAGATGATTCTTTTCAGTATTATTGTGCGGTCTTTCTCTTATAATATAATGCTGAATGTGGCTACACGTAATGCATTACTATAATCCGATTACGTTTTTTTCATGTAATTGATTACTATTGCAAAAAAGTAAATGGATTACTTTCCTGTAAGCACGCTGCGTTGCTGCGTTACCAAGCTGTTGTGATTTTGTTACTGAAAGTGTCTCATGACAGTGACGTGCGAGCGTGTGACATCCGTGGCAACAGACGTGTGCAGATCAACAATGGATAATATGGAATATTGGAGAGAGCAGGACCATGCAGTGTTTAAAGCTTGGAAGTACACACATTACTTTGAGTTTGATTCTATAAGTGTGACAAAAACATTAGCATCTGCTGTTCACTCTGTGTGGGAAGAAAACTTCTTTCTACAGTAAAAAAATTACACTTCAAACCTGAGCGAGCAGCGAGCACGCTACCACGGGAAGGTGACATTCACAGAGAAACTCCCGGACCCCCCCACTGACATGACCGCTGTGGGCAAACCTCCACTTGCCCCACTCCTGCTAAACAGCTGACAATAGATTTAAGAGCTGCTGAATCTTTGATTTTATTTATTTTCTACTGTGTTTTATTTGTATCTATTTGAAAGAGTGTAAACACAAAACATTATTTTATTTTATATGCTGGAATATGCAGGAAATGGGTTTAAATGTTAAACATTTCTTCAAGTCAAAGACTGTTGAATATAATTTAGTTTTTGCTTAATGCAATGTGCATAAAATTAAAAGATTAAAACTAATACAATAAGTTTTAGAAGGAGGCTTCCCATTTGATTACATTTTATATGATGGATTATGCTGAACAAACAGAATTGGTCTGTTGCTTTTCAAGTTGTGTATCATGTTTTTAAAAAGTAACTAAGTAACTAACTAAAGTAACAGGATTACTTTTTTGAAGAAGTAATCAGTATTTAGTTACCAAGTACTTTTTTCAACTAACTTGACCAACACTATTGCTCACAGACTAAATCACTCCTTGTCAGCAATGATAGTTTCATATGTAAAATCAATGATGAAAAGCTTTTGGGGTTATTTAAGACGAGCCCTTATATCTCTGAGCACACACACACACACACACACACACACACACTTACTAGACCATGACCATCAGATAACTCCTCAGCCATGTAAATGGAGCTCACATAGTGTGAAATATGCATCATTAATACTAAATGGTGAAAGCATGTTTTCTGTTTCCATGTGTGTGTGTGTGTGTGTGGTGAAAACGGTGAAGTAAAATCTTTCTCTTATGGTGTGAGAGGTGACTTTTTCCAGAAACAGGAATAGATGGAGGGATGGACAGATGGAAGGAGGGGAGATGTGGAAACATGCTGAATATTTTACAAGTCTATACTTCACTACTCCACTACAAAAAATCCCTGATGATGTGAAAGTGTGTGTGTATGAGTGAAATCCAAGTTTGACAGCTTCCACAGTATCTTGTAACTTCAGTTCTTTGGTCTTCAGCTGTGAATCATGGCTGTTTCATACCAGCTGCACACACCAAGTCTATCACACACACACACACACACACACACACACACACACACACACACACACACACACACACACACACACACACACACACAGGGAGAGAGAGAGAAAAAATCAGAAAGTGAAGAGATATACTGTATATACGACAGATAAGGGCAGACTGAACTTCACTCCTGCAAACACAAAAACCTGGAGTTTGTATGCTGACTCCTTTAGTAAAACAAACACAAAAACCTGAATGTTGAATGTTTTTGCTGACTTTATTTAGTTGGTTGACCTGCCCAGAATTATTTTTAAAGTTACCTTTTTGTAAGTGTAAAGCACTGTAATAGTCAAATAATAGCCTGGCATTAACTGTGCTTTTAAGGTAAAGGGGATAGTAATAAAAAGAATTAACATAGTGGAAACCAATGTAATAGTGCAAATTAATATTCATCTAAAAATATTTGCTAATCTCTCCAAATACATTAGAGATAGAAATATATATTATAGACATCTTTAAATACATATACATAAAATGGTGTTGATGGATGGATATATATCAGTCATTGATCTTTATTT
>JAQSNX010007166.1:0-34745 GCA_029532605.1 Oreochromis grahami
TAATCTTACAAAAGGAGCAAAGAGTAGCTGTATTGGTCTTATATTTTTGAAGGACCCGTAAAATCTATGAATTAGTTTAAATAACATTTTCTTCACTTTGTTACAAACCGGATTCCAAAAAAGTTGGGACACTAAACAAATTGTGCATAAAAACTGAATGCAATGATGTGGAGATGGCAAATGTCAATATTTTATTCAAGAATAGAACATAAATCACGGAACAAAAGTTGAAACTGAGAAAATTTATCATTTGAAGGGAAAAATATGGTGATTCAAAATGTCATGGTGTCAACAAATCCCAAAAAAGTTGGGACAAGGCCATTTTCACCACTGTGTGGCATCTCCTTCTTCTTACAACACTCAACAGACGTCTGGGGACCGAGGAGACCAGTTTCTCAAGTTTAGCAATAGGAATGCTCTCCCATTCGTGTCTAATACAGGCCTCTAACTGTTCAATCGTCTTGGGCCTTCTTTGTCGCACCTTCCTCTCTATGATGCGCCAAATGTTCTCTATAGGTGAAAGATCTGGACTGCAGACTGGCCATTTCAGTACCCGGATCCTTCTCCTACGCAGCCATGATGTTGTGATTGATGCAGAATGTGGTCTGGCATTATCTTGTTGAAAAATGCAGGGTCTTCCCTGAAAGAGATGACGTCTGGATGGGAGCATATGCTGTTCTAGAACCTGAATATATTTTTCTGCATTGATGGTGCCTTTCCAGACATGCAAGCTGCCCATGCCACACGCACTCATGCAACCCCATACCATCAGAGACGCAGGCTTCTGAACTGAGCGTTGATAACAACTTGGGTTGTCCTTGTCCTCTTTGGTCCAGATGACATGGCGTCCCACATTTCCAAAAAGAACTTCGAATCGTGACTCGTCTGACCACAGAACAGTCTTCCATTTTGCCACGCTCCATTTTACATGATCCCTGGCCCAGTGAAAACGCCTGAGCTTGTGGATCTTGCTTAGAAATGGCTTCTTCTTTGCACTGTAGAGTTTCAGCTGGCAACGGCGGATGGCACGGTGGATTGTGTTCACTGACAATGGTTTCTGGAAGTATTCCTGAGCCCATTCTGTGATTTCCTTTACAGTAGCATTCCTGTTTGTGGTGCAGTGTCGTTTAAGGGCCCGGAGATCACGGGCGTCCAGTATGGGTTTACGCCCTTGACCCTTACGCACAGAGATTGTTCCAGATTCTCTGAATCTTCGGATGATGTTATGCACAGTTGATGATGATAACTGCAAAGTCTTTGCAATTTTTCGCTGGGTAACACCTTTCTGATATTGCTCCACTATCTTTCTGCGCAACATTGTGGGAATTGGTGATCCTCTACCCATCTTGGCTTCTGAGAGACACTGCCACTCTGAGAAGCTCTTTTTATACCCAATCATGTTGCCAATTAACCTAATTAGTGTTAATTGGTCTTCCAGCTCTTCGTTATGCTCAAATTTACTTTTTCCAGCCTCTTATTGCTACTTGTCCCAACTTTTTTGGGATTTGTTGACACTGTGAAATTTTGAATCAACATATTTTTCCTTTAAAATGATACATTTTCTCGGAATAAACTTTTGATCTGTCACCTACATTCTATTACAAATAAAATATTGACATTTGCCATCTCCACATCATTGCATTCAGTTTTTATTCACAATTTGTTTAGTGTCCCAACTTTTTTGGAATCCGGTTTGTAATAAGGAGGAATTTTTGTGGCAAAGACCAAACTTTTTTTCCAGTCAGTGTCCTTGACAAAGTTAGTCCAGAAAGAAATGGAAGGAGGAATAGAAATAATAGAAATAAGTGACTCTTGAAAAAGAGACCTAATCCTGGCATTCACACCTTTACAAGAGGAGAAACAAATCTGACCTAAAGGAGTCTCTCTCAGGACAGGGCGGGACATGAACAGATATAGGGAGACACTGGTATTTCTAAACAACGTGGACAGACCAGACGGTATGGCATCAAAAACAATACAGAACTCCTTTGGGGATACTGGGATATTATATATCTGGATAGGAGTAATTGTATAATAAGCCTGGGTTATTGAATAGTTGACTTACAAGATGAATACCATTATTAAACCAGTTTTCAAAGAACAGCAACTTATTCTTGTAATGTTACAGTTGTTCCAAATATAATATCTTTGTGGAGAAAAGTTATGTTTATAGATCAAGGACCATGCCAAAAGAGCTTGTTGATGAAAGTTTGGAAGTTTAATTGCGGTTTTCCTAATATTGTAGTTACAGAGAAGAATAAAGTCCAAGCCACCCAAATGTGAAAAGAAATGATGAGTGATGAAGTTCCAGATGGAGTTTGGGTTTTTGAGATATTTTTTAATCGAATTTATTTTGAAAGTATAATTTAGGGAGCTGCAATCTATAAAATTTAAGCCACCATTGTTGTTCATAAATTCGGATTTGTGGATGTAGTGAATTTTGTTTTTCCACCAAAAATTAAATAACAATTTATCAGCAGATGTGCATGTAGAGTTATCGACATATAAAGACTGAGCAGCATAGGTCAGATGAGACAAACCCTCGGCCTTGGTGAGCAGCATTCTACCATTTAGGATCAAATCCTCTGCATCCAATTGTTACGAACATTTTGGGTTTTATTGATAATAGGGTTAAAATTTAGAGCGTTCCCAGAATTCTTATCCTTGGTAATAAGGATTGTGGTGATTGGCTGATTGGGGCTAAGTCCGGACTTTAAGTCTGACGTCATTAGCCGTTTCCGGATCCAAACTGAGAGTTACAAACTGTCTAAATTCTTTCATCTTTAATAACAATGAATGTTATGTTAAGAAACTGTCACGGCGAGTGAGATGAGCCGTGGGGAAATATTAAAGGAGGATCCAGTCGCAGGCACTCGTGAAGGTGAGGTGGTTTATTGAACACAAAATGCAAATGGAGAAACAGCAAACGGAACTGAAAACTATCTAAACTGAGAACAACTAAACTGCTGAACACAAACCAGGACCTGAACACGAAGGAGGATGAGCAGCGGAGAATGACGACAGACAGCAGGGAGACACACACATGAAGCAGGGTGGATACACAGACGGACCAGCAACTACAATGACAGAAGACGTGACTTAAATACACACAGAGAAACACAGGGAGATTACACACAGGTGGGGGACACAGCTGGGAGTAATCAACAAGACGAGACAAGAGGTAAAACTGAACACACTCACATGAGACGCAGACCTTCACAATAAAACAGGAAGCAAGAAATCACTACTACACAAAGACGCAGACTCGACACTGAGAGACAGACAGAAAATGACACATGGAACTAAACCCACACAAAACATGAGAACATAAATCCTTAACCCCGAGTAAACAGAAACATGGAACTCTATACGCGACTCAAACAATAGGCAACAAATCCTTAAACATGAATAAACAGACACAGAATTCTAATAATAATAATAATAATAATAATAATAATAATGATAATCATCATAGCACCCGAAAAACACAACAATCATTCAAGAGATAAACCAAAACATAATAAACTCAAAATGCTGGGTCAAACCGACCCAGAACCGTGACAGAAACCGAGGATATCAGAATCAGAATCAGAGAGACTTTATTTATCCCCAAGGGGCAATTAAGATATAATTAGGATATAATGTCCACTTTCACTGTCTGTCTCTTTAGCAGTAAGTGGCTGTTTGCTATTTGGCTAGCTGCACTCAAACGGGAAAATCCAGCTGTTAGTCGTAATGTTCAGATTTGTAAAATACTTTATGAATGAGGACTGTGTGGAAGACAGCCAGTTTGAGTCAGGTGACAGGTGATTGTGTTACACCCCTGAAAACAGGGGAAAAGAATCACGAGAGTGATTTTGACTTGCGTCTCTCATGCAGCGTTTATTGCAGTGAGGAGAACGCGAGAAAGCCCCCTAGTGGAGAATAGAGACACTACTAATACAACACGGCGCCTAGCCCTTTGTGTGAGGCGTCTGTGTGTACAATGAACGGCTGTGTGAAATCTGGGAATCCCAGTACTGGTGGGTGGAGCAAACAGTCTATTAGTTCCTCAAGCGCACTTTGATGCTGGTCAGTCCACACGATTTGTTTTGAGGAGGGCACAACTTGACTGGCTCTCTTTGGTCTTGCCTTTGGCCCTTTTGTGGTGTCTGAGTTCCCTGTGGTTTTGTCAGCTTTTAACAGTTCATACAAACAACCTGCTTTTCTGGAGAAGTCTTTTATGTATTGTCTGTAGTAGGAGAGAAGGCCTAACATTTTTCTGAGCTGACCAACATTTTGTGGTTTTATACCTTTGAGTGCTTTGACTGCTTCAAAGTCTGCAGGATCCACTTTACTGCCCTCTGCAGACACTATTCTGCCCAAATAGCGCACCTCAGACTTAAACATGTCACACTTACTTGGCTTAAGCTTTATGCCAAAACCTCTCAATCTCTGGAGCACCTTTCTCACGTCCTCCAAGTGATCTTTGAACATCTTGCTGTAAACTAATGTGTCATCCAGATAGGGGATGCAGATGTTGTCGCGCAGCCCATCCAGGCACTCTTCCATACAGCGCTGAAATGCTGCAGGGGCATTCATAAGTCCAAAGGGGATGCGAATCCACTCATATAATCCCCAGGGGGTCACAAAAGCAGTGAGTGGACGACTTTCTTCTGACATGAACCCCTGGTGGTACGCTTTCCCCTGATCTAAAAGCGAAAACCAGGAGTTTCCACCCAAACTGTCCATAATGTCCTGGACGCGTGGGATGGGCTGGCGGTCAGGATGGGTTTTCTGATTCAGGTCTCTGTAGTCTATGCACAGTCTTAAAGTACCATCTTTTTTTCTAACACAAACGACTGGTGAGGAGTATGACGAGTCTGACTTTCTAACCCAGCCTTGTGCTATTAAATCATGCAGGTAACTTTTCATCTCTTGGTAGAGCGGCCGTGGCACAGACAGGTATGTGCGTTTGACTGGTTCGTTGTCTTTGAGTGAGATGGTCATTTTCAGTTTTCCAATACAGCCTATATCATTGTCTGTCTTAGAGAAAGAATGGCATTCCTCTCTGAGCATCTGTTTCGCTAATACTCTCTGCTCTTCACCCAGGTGGCTAAGATCTACAGGTGGGTCCCACTCTTCACTAGAGCTGCACTGGGCTTGTGTGTTTGTCTGGTTAACAGTAGCTACAGATGTGGCTTTTTCAAACATCTGGGCAGGTAAAACAGCTGTAATAGTCTGAACCGAGCCAACTAACGTACGGCCTGGAATGACAATTTCATGGTCAGTGGGGTTAGAGACACCTAGTGTTATGACTGGTAAAGTACCCTTCTTAACTTTAACCAAAGTGTCAAAAAACTCAAGATTGTCTGGCCACTGAGGGTTTAAGTCTGGCTCAAATATCATGACCATGTCCTGTTTAAATGGCCCTGCTGCTATACGACCCTCAACATGCATGTGGCTCTGTTTAGGTACAGTAATACAGTCTTTCTTCGTCATCACTTTGTACTCGTCCACTGTATCTGCACTAACAGCCTGTATAAAAGCTTTCACCTTGTGTCTTTTGAGGCTGGGAAATGCTTTCCTCACTGTGCTGTACAGTTTAGCTTGGTCAGTCTTATTCACAATGTATTCAATGACATTGTAACCTATAATAGGGCATGTGAGCTGAAAACCTTTCATTACCAACATGGGGATGGTCAATTTCTCAGTTCGTTCAGTTCCGGAAACAAGTTGGAAGGTTGTCTCAACCCACCCAAGATATGGCATGTTGGTCCCATTTGCTGCAGTCAGGGTGAGTTCAGATGTGTCCATAATATCTGCTACATCTCTCAGCTCTGTGTGTGGCAAATAGTCGTTTTTCCATCTCTCATCGATGATCGACACCTGTGAGCCTGAATCCCATAGAGCTTGAAGCCTGTGGCCATCCAGGAGACACTCAACCAGACATTGCCTGCCCACCAGAGATGTGACTTTGTGAGGGGTGTCTACATGAGCTGGCGGCAGTGGTACCTGAACAGTCTCATTGTCTTTGTTAGTCTTTAAGCCAGTGCATTGTCTCTTATGTTGTCTCCAATGTTGTTTCTGGCATGCTTTTGAACAATAAAGTGCGTTTTTACATGCTGAACACTGTCTCATGCCTGACTTTTCTTGTTTACAGTTGGAGCAATGTTGGGACTTGTGGATGATGGGCATGGTTAACACTCGTCCCTCGGTGGTAACCATTGCTGGTTTAAATGTTTCTCTTTATATGGTCTCATACCTCTGCTTCTACATCCAGCCTGAAAGTGTTCTCTACTCCCACAGAGGTAGCAGTGTGTGCAGCGCTCGTTGGCTCCATTCTGCTGGCAAATGTGGCACCTCCTCTCACGGCGGGCTGGACTACCTGTGTAGTGCTGTACAGGATACTGAGGGGGTGGTGGTCTTTGGCGGGGGCCCTGGAAGCCATAATACTGCTGTTGCTGCTGGTCCCTATCATACTGCACAACTGGTGGTGGGACATATGACTGAGGACCAGGCACCGGCTGCTGTAGAGTCTCTTTAATCTGAGCTATCTCTGCACTGAGACCTTTCAGGGAGGCTACACCTGTCTTAAGCTCCGCTAACTCAGTTAAAAGCTCGGGTGGTATCTTAGCTTTAACTTCTTTCACAGGGTTCTTAGCAGGCGACACATCATCTGACTGCACTGCACTCACACTTGTAGCCGTCTGTGATGCTAAACATCTTTTCTTGTTTTTCCTTTCTGCCTCATTGGCACAAGCCATATTTAACCTCTCTAACAGCAGTTCATCAGGTGTCTTAGAGTCTAACAGGAGTGGCTGCATATCTATCCTGACACTGTCACTCTGGAAGCCTGTGAGTATGGTGTGTAAACACATACGCTGGACTAAAGCTGGGTCGTATTTGAGTCCTGACTCTGATTCTTGGGAAGCAAATAGGACTTTCTGCTTTAGATCTAAAACTCTTATCAGAAAGCTTTGAGCAGTCTCTTTCGGGGTCTGTACCTCAGAGGCAAGTTGTTTATAGAGTTCGGTGGCGCTCTTCTCCTGGAAATGGGAGCGCAGGATGCGGCGTAGAGTTGGAAGGGTGAGTTGAGCTTTTCCCTCCAAATAGCTGCGTAGTTGTAGACCTGGCAGGATAGCTCTGATGACAGCATCTACAATGTCAAGCTCTGAGTAGCCTCTGCTCAGTCCATTTTCGATCTGGTGAGCAAGACTGGAAAATGTCAGTTTGTCTTTTTGACCTGGTTCGCCAATCTGGCCTGATATTTTGAAGTCTTTCTGCCAGTAAGGGCTTGGTCGTTGGGGGGCACTTGACACAGATGAGTTAGGGACAGAGCGATTAGCTTGGGAGTGAGAACTAACCGCTGTGTTAACTGCATTAGCTGTTTCTGTTACCAGTGAGGTTGCAGTGTTTAGTTGATCTCTGTGCCCTGAATAACCCCCTTCATTTGCATTTGGTTCAGTCTCAACAATTGTCTCTTTCATTACTTCAGCAATCTTATCATTAAGCAACAACAGTTCTGACATTCCTTCATCCTCAAGTACTGTTATGCCTTCTCTTTCAATGTGTATTTGGATGTGTGTTAGCAGTGACAGTCGTGTTTTTCTGCTAACATCTATTTTCTCTGCAATGCCAAGGAACTCGCAGATTGACACTAGTTGATCTTTGGACAGAGTGTGCATTTCACGCACAACCTCTTCTCGCAGTTCTTCCACCGAAGACATTGTGGCAGTAGGCAGGAAGAATTTTGCATGTACAGGTGACGCTGAGCTGAGTCGTTTTTGCAGCCCCTGATGATCTCTGGCTGGCCTCAGGAAACATCCGCTAAAACACAGCTACCAGCTCGCCTCGACAGCAACACTTTCCTCACTGCAGTCTGCCTGGGTTGTATGGGGGGGATTTAGCTGGCTTGGACTACGATGGGCAGTTTGTGGACACCGGACATCTAAGCAGCAATCCCAGCGGTGCCTCCAAATGTTACACCCCTGAAAACAGGGGAAAAGAATCACGAGAGTGATTTTGACTTGCGTCTATCATGCAGCGTTTATTACAGTGAGGAGAATAGAAACACCCCTAGTGGAGAAAAGGCTTACTGGCCGATGTATACTAATAAGTAACATGAAAGCCATTCATATAACATGAAAAATAATGCACTCTTGACCATTTTCTTACCATATTTACATTATTTTTGTCCTTACATCAACTGGTATGAATTAGTATTAAGTGAACAGTTTTATATGCAGTAGTCCTTCAACAGCAGTCTTTCAACCTGTCACAATTGGTCGGACCATCAGAAAACTGATTTTTCCTCCTCTGGCAAAGTACCAACCGGAGCACTCAGCTGATGCAATCAGTGCAACTTTATGTAACAAAATAATCTTTCTCTGCCCAAGCACATCCAGACAGTTTGCAACATAACAGCTCACTACATGCACATCACACCACAAATATAACTTTCTTACCAAAGTACGATTAGTAAAGTACTATTAGCACATCTGCAGGGAAAATTAGTCTGAGTTGTACTGAGTTGAGCTTGTTTTAGAAGGCCCCTACACTGTTAGCCTTTGCAGTAATTTCCATAACTTAGTACTGCAAAATCAACAGTAAAAAACTCTAAAGGATGTTTGCAGTTTAGTACTGTAATTTGCAAGTAACTGTGGGAAAATTCCATGAGATTACATTACTTTTACGGTAACTCACCGTACTCATGGAAACAGCTGTAAAATACAACAAATGTAACAATTGGTGATGTTACTGAGATTATACAATTACACCATCGGGATTTCTGTTGTTTTCTACTGTAGATCTAACAGTAATTACCTAAATCCTCATTCAGAGTGTATTACCATAAAATGCAATTCATTGTGAGAGTAGTATCACATGTAAACTACAATATACAGCATCATTTTTAACTTAAGGAGTAAGTTGCAGCTACACTATTTGAAGTATTTGAAGTATAACTGAAGTATACTAAGAAGTACAACGAAATACCCAGCAAGCATTGCAGTGCTTTAACTGTAAAATTAAAACAAATATGAAACAAATAATTGATGTTTTAAACAAGAATTTGTCACAAATTCTTGTGTAATGTCTTTTACCTTCTGAACAGAGTAAGTGGGATAAAAAAATGTTTAAACCGTGAGTGAAAAGGTTTAATAGTTAATAAACCTCAACTCTCAAATCATTTTCTCACCTGTTTGCAATATAATTTTGGTACGTGAACTATGAGTGTAGTTCTCTGCAAAGGAAGCTTTCTGATAGTTGGAACTATTATCTGACTGTCTGGGGAATGGAGTGATTTGTTACATGTGAAAAATATGTTTCAACTGGATTTTAATTACTGTGTTTCAACCAGAAGTAAGCCAAATTTAAACTAAAAAGTAAATCAATAGTATACTTGTAAGTTTAGTATTGTGTTAGAGTAGAGTATATTTTAAGTATACTCTTATAGACTGGAAAGGACATCATGCTAGTACAGTTATAGTGAACAAAAGGTACATCTAAAAGTTCATTTCAAGTATACTTCCATATACTAAAATGGGGGCCAATGTAGTCCCCAAGAAGCATTAGTAGTATACTTACTAGGTAACGTATTTCCTTTCTATATGTTACATTTAGAGTAATGTTTAAAAGTTACTTCATTTAGCAGGGTGTAGCTTTTTTCTCTTCTTATTCTTTTTTATACTGGAACTTCATTTTTTCTGTATAAGGTGGTACTTTTAAGACACCTCTGCCTAACTACAGTGAACTAACCAGAAGTCTCGGAATATGCTCTGGTGGTCATTTTACACAAGTTCAGGTGTCACATCCATGAAACCTACACCACTAACCAGCATCAGTATGGAGTTAAATCAGTCCTACAACTTCACTCTCAAATTTAATAAATTCTGGGACAAGCAGAAACTGTATTTTTAGCGGTGCATTTTGTGGCAGGCCAGACTGCTATAAAATGCACTCTCCTTGTAGCACCACTTCATCTTGGTTCAGAAGAGATGTCCTGGATATACATGATAATGTAACACGGGTGTTTTTGTGCAATAGTCGAGACTATTGGGGTGGCTGTGGCTCAGGTGGTAGAGCAGATCAGCTACTGATCGGAAGACCAGGCTTCCCCAGTCTGCATGTCAAGTGTCCTTGGGCAAGATACTAACCCCAAATTGCCCTGATGCATTCATCGGAGTGTGAATGTGTGTGAATGTAGTTATAATTTGCACTTGTGTTTAGAAGTTCGCATGAGTGGGTGTGAATGGGTGAATGAGGCAATGCAGCGCGGATCCGGAGAGTAGAAAAGCGCTATATAAGAATCAGTCCATTTACCATTACCACACCTTTACCTGACGTACAATGTGACGTATGGGCACACTTTCAAAACAAAAATGGCGGATAGAAGATATTGATTGAGGCGGCTAATGTTCCTTTCGCTGGTTGCCAACCACCATTAAATAACAACAAGAAGAAAATATTGATCTGCTTTTCTTAGTTTTGCATGTTTAAGACGCAATTCAGACTCAAACAAAGCTGCAAAGCAGGAGAACAACATGGCCATCAACTATTCTGTGCCACAGATCCAGTTCGCTGCAGCACACAGTGATGATGAGATGGTGGAAGAACAACAGAGACAATTTACTGACCGTTAACATGTGCAATTTAGAAGTAGTCAGAGGTAACTGGATGGAGTTCAGTCAGGTTGAGATTGGATTATATCTGAAGGGACAACTCTACTAGACTCCAAATTTCTCGTCCATGAGGGAGTATCTCAAAAGTAAATGAAACATCTAAACTTAACATAAAACGGACTGACATGGGAAACATTAAAGTTGGATTGACACCAGCTAATCAGTCTGAAGGTAAAAGTTATTCGAGAGAAGTCAGAAATCAGTGATTCAAGGGTGATAAAACCCATATGCATACAAGTGTTAACCCAACTGCCTAAAAGACAAACCAAGGCAATTTTTATACAACAAAAGATGATTTTGCATTTTTTATACTTTATATATATTTATTTTAAATGGTATAATACATTACCAGTACCTTAAAAATCCATTGTCCAGAAGCTGGTGTGATAATATTAAAATACAGAAAAAAACATTAAAAGTAATGTAAAATTAAACACCATGGCTCTCGTCACTAAGTATTTAAGTCAATACCTTATATAATCTCAAAATATGCAATTGAAAATTTATTTTTACATATTTTTTAAGTGATTAAAATCGTGTCCAGAGTTTTTGTCAACACCATCAGATTTTTTTAAAAGTACAAAAAAATCAGGAATTATTGTGGATAGCTTACACTCTGAGGACCTCTTTACCACTTCCTGTTTGATACACATGGCATAAGGTCACTGCTGTGATAAATTTTTTTATTTCATTTATTGCATAACTTTCTGATAAAACTCTGTGTCACAACCATAGTGCGTCAACACCAAAGTCGATGTAATGCAAGATTTAATTTTTTTTTTTTGTAAAAAGAGCTTAATTTAGGTAGATTGTAGAAGCCATAAGCAAATGATGAAAAACAAGATGGCTTCTGTCAGAAAAACATGCGTTATGAGAGAAAGTAGGGTATTTTGTCAACACCATCAGACGTCAACACCATCAGGATTTTTGTCTGACGGTGTTGACCCTTTTTCTAATGGTGTTGACAAATGCCACAAAAGTGTGCTATATTTATATTAAGTTATTTTTTTAACTAATATTTCAGATATATTACTTCCTGTGTATTTTACTGATATTTCTGCTTTACAGATCTGTCAAATATTATCAAATTTGCCTCATCTTGAATCTCATTGTTTATGTATACTTTATTAATCCTGTAGGAAAATGCTTAGTCCTCTGCATTTAACCCATTCACTCAGTGATGCAGTGGGCAGCTACAAATCCAGGATAGCCGCTGTTCGTTGGATTTGAATGCCCAACCTTCCGATCATGTAGCATCTACTGAGCTAGCTGTGCCCCGAGAGCTGGTCTTTAAGTGATGATGTATGAATCCTGCTTCCGGGCCTAAACTACTCTGTGTTTATTAAGCCTGTTGTGCTGTTAAAATGTTTTAATGCTTTTTATCTTGTTCTATTACGTCTAAACAAGCCCCTAAAAACAGTCAGTGATCACTGTCAGCCTAACCATCGGGAACCCTCACGTTAACTTTTATCAAGTGGAAAAAAGTTAGCCTTCATCCTCCAGCTTCACTGTTTTTATATTATGCTAACATAGCTGTGTCACTAGCGATCATGTAGCACATCACTATATACGAGCTAGCCCAACTTCAGTAACCTGACAATAGTCACTGTTGTTTAGTTTTCTGTCTTCATTTATGTTGGAAGTGATAGCAGAGCTGGTATATCATGTTTAGGTGGAAACAAGCAATCTAACTTATAACGCTGTTAAATTTAATATATATTCTGTTTTCATGGATGCCTGGATGTTACACCTGGTAGAGCAGCCATACTGATCATTTTATTAAAGATGAAAGAACTTGGACAGTTTGTAACTCTCAGTGATGCCACAGAGTTCCTTTGACTTTGGGATCCGCAGCGGAGTTTGGACCTGGAAACGGCTAATGACATCAGACCGGATAGCATTTCTATTGCTTAATGCATATTTGTGTTGTGAATATTCATCCTTAATCTGTAAAAAAGCATCAGGTTCAGAAAAACTATAGTAATTACAAAATGATACATTTCAGGCTAGAATGGCAAAGGGGAACCTGTCAGTAGAGGAACGAAAGAGAAGGAACAGGGAGTATCAAAAAAGAAGGAGAGAAAAATTAACAGCCAGCCCGAGTTGAAGAAAGAGTTTCTCATAAAGGAAAGGGAAATATGGAGAAATAGAGTGAAAAGAGAAAAATAAAGAACATCAGTGATCTGAAAGAAAGAGAAAAAAGGCAGAAGAGAAGGTTTTGGAAGAAAGCACAGAGAGACAAAAGGAGAGAAAGTACAGCAGGGTCTAAACACACAACCACAGAGTAGGAATCAAGGAGTAGTAGGTAGCTACTTGGTGGTGAACTATTAAGATGTAGAACTTGGCATGTGCTAAAACAGAATTGTAATAATGTGTCTTGTGATATTACAAAGGTTGTTAAGGTTTAATGGTCATTTTGAAAGAAATAATATCTTATTTTCTACTAGTGTGTCACCACCGTCAGCACCTTGTCAACTCCATAATATGGAGTTTTTGTTTATTTTTCTCTTTTGGAGAACCACATATTTTCCTCCCTCATGATCTTCCTGTAAAAACATGTAATTTTCTCAATAAACGTGTAATTTACAATCTGCTTAATATGATTGTTTCTTATACAGATTAAATACAAGCTTCTGAAAATATGTATGACTGTAACAATCTTACTTTTAAATGTGGTATAATTACTTTGAAAACATATGTGCATAAAGACTAGAATAGAGAAGCTGCTAATAGTCAAAATAGCTGAAACAATTTAATTTAAAATATATATTTTTGCATTTCTTTGTGTCTGACGGTGTTGACAAAAACCTTGCACTTCTCCAGCAAAAACACAAATTATTAAAAAATGTTACACCTGGGAGATTGTACCAAAACATGGTGAGACAGCCAAAACTTTGTGTAACAATTATATATAAATATGTTTTTGAAAAATCAAAAAATATATTTTAGAAAATTAAAACCTGTTTTGTCCCTTATCTCAAGAATCACTGAAATGCGTTCTTATTACTGTTTGTTTTGACTTTTAAGCTACCCAGCCAGGTTATTTTCATTCAAATGCTAAGACAAAATATCAATATCTATGAATGTGGAGACTCAAAAGACTAGTTAGGTTAGGTAATAGTTGCCAATGGATTTATGAGACTTGATAGAAAGTTGGACGTTTGCAACAGGTGAATCGGTGAACTACTGAGGTTGCGCCCAAATGCTTAAAGCTGTTAGCTGGTCAGTGTTTTCAGGTGTGCTTGTACTACCTGTACAGTGCGGAGTGCTGACTTAGTCAGGCTAAGCCCATTAAAGCGTCGAGCTCAAATATCTTTTCATTTTTGTGCACTGCTCTCTTGTCTTTTGTCGGCACACATTTTCTGTTTATTGAAGCCTTTTGTTAATAATTTTGATCATGTAAAAACTGGGAATTGGTCCCTATTGACAATACTCTTATTATTTATTATTTATTTTTTTTGCATTGCATATGTCATTTAGGAAAGGTAACTGGTCATTGAACTTTTTGCAACTATGTGTATTTGTAAATTTTGTGGCTTCCATGCACGCAAATTTATATTGTTCAGTTTGCATGTTAAAAGCCACAAACATGTAGCTAACTATAGGCTTTCTTGTGGAACTGAGAACTGTCCTGCCACTTTCAGAACATTTTCTGCCTTTCATTCACATATGCCTAGGAATCACAGAACAAGAAGGGAGACCACTGAGGAGGAACTTTATAAGTTCACTGGTGACCTCAGCTGTCAAGTTCCTGGATGTGGGTATGCTGCACAAAACTTTACAACTCTGTGCCCATCTCAGATTTCACATCAAAGACAGGAAAAAAGTATTATGTCCATTTGAAGATTGCTCTAAATACTTCAGTGTCCGAACATCATTTTCCAGCCGTATTTCTCGAAAACATAAGTAGACAGTTCAGTAGTGATGGCCAAATGAAACTTTCTGAAGCACTGAAGCTTGTATTTTCAACACAGTCCTCTCCGGTGACATCTGGTGGCGAAAATTATGAAGAGCAGCTTGAATCTGCAAAATTAAACGGACTGCTTAATTATCACTGCTCACTCCACAGAGTGGAGTTCTCTCTGATATTGGGCCACCGTTGTGTTGCTTTGAACATGTAATTGTTATTTTTGTCCTTGATTGGGGGGCTGAAAAATTTGTAATGCTTATTTTCTTAATACATTTTGATCAATAAAATTTCCTTATGAAACATGCACCATGGTGTGGCCTTTCTTTGCTTATGACTCCTTGATGTTGGTAAATACACTAAGTGAGCAATATATATAATATACATATGATAATGTACAGCACACTATGGAGTATGCCCCTGCTGTGAAGTCCTGCCTCCATCTACTTGTGCATTTAATCACTGGACAGCTGGACAGGTATGTTCATACAAACTATTAGATTATGCCAATTGTCCTTTCCATATTTTTGACCTAGGGGTAGGATTGATTGTGAACTGGAAGGGAAAATGCTTAGGGGGCTGAGTACGGCTGGGTATCGTCACTGATTTGTAGAATCATTTTGATTCGATACAGGATCCGATTCAATTTGATTGGAATCTGGAAGGTTTTGCCTCAGACAGTCAGAAATATTACAATTCTGATCATTTATCAGTATAAATTCATATTTTTGTATCTATTAAAAGAAAGCTGACACTTGTGAGACTTAATTAGAGATGTAAACAGAGAGTTATGAAACCTGCAGCTTCAGAAGCCAGCGGGGGAAAAAAGGTAAACACAGCGCGAACCCGCCGACACATCAAAATTTGATTCTGACGTGCGGGTCCGCGCTCTGTGTTTACGTTTGTATGTTTTAGCTGTTTGGTGTTTGACGAAATTTTATGAGGTTTAACCTGAGATGCTGGCATTTCACGCAAAATAACATTTAATTTACAAATCGACTCAGGATTTTAATGAATCAATATCACTTTATTCAATTTAGAATGGATTGTAATCAGAAAAGCGATGATCAAAACCTACCCCTAACCATGAACTTGCAAAGTAAAAACATGATCTATGTAAGGTAGCCCTTTTGTTATTTTCATTTAAAAGGAGGATTAGTTTTACTGTGCGCTGGCCGAGTCTGTTTCTTTTTTCTCCTGCCCTAGAGAAAATCCTCTTGCATGGAAGAGAAGAGGCTGTGGAGTGCAGAGACTACACTGCAAGTTGGTAGATATGCAGGTATGCGGTCTTATTGGTCCTGCAGACTATCACCTAAAAACAATAAACAAAATGATTTTCTAAAATGTGTAGCAATGTAATTTACGTATAGTGTCAAATACATTTTTTAGTCTTTATTAGCTTTAATTAACATGGAAGTATTTCTAAAGTCATATGCTGTAATGATATTTAGATTATGAAAAGATGATTTTGGACATTTCAAGTTTTTCACTTCTGCAGATAAAATAAATTGAGCAACATCAACTCAAAATCCCGCGAATGATTCACTTCCTTATAAACCACTGAATCACTTGTGTTCTAAATGAAGCTTCGGACGTCACTGATCACGTGACTCTGGCCAAACGACACAGTGCTTCTGCAGCGTGTTGTTTTTGGGTACGCACCGGAGCGCCAGCTTCAAGTGGGCCATCATTAGTCTAATGGATAGATTTGATCAATAAACCGTTCTTATGTAAACATGCACCATGGTGTGGTATTTCTTTGCCTGTCACTTCTTGATGTTGGTAAATAAAGTAGATGCAAAATACATATAATAACATACAACACATTATGGCGCATGCCTCTGCTGTGAGGTCCTGCCTCCAGGTACTTTGCTATCTGTCACCATCAACACACTCCACAAATCCCGTGAATGATTCACTTCCTTATATCCATTTGAATCAGGTACCGAAGCAGTTACGTGCGTAATGAAGCTTCGGACGTCACTGGTCACGTGACTTTTGCCAAACGAAGCAAGCCTCGATACAGTGCTTCTGAACCAGTGTGTTGTTTTTTTCGACACACGCTCCGGAGCGTCAGCTTCACGCGGGCCATCACTAGATAAAGTTATTGAGAAATTTAAAGCAGGCTTAAGCTACAAAAAGATTTCCCAAGCCTTGAACATCCCACGGAGCACTGTTCAAACCATCATTCAGAAATGGAAGGAGTATGGCACAACTGTAAACCTAGCAAGACAAGGCTGTCCACCTAAACTCACAGGCCGAACAAGGAGAGCGCTGATCAGAAATGCAGCCAAGAGGCCCATGGTGACTCTGGACGATCTACAGCTCAGGTGGGGGAATCTGTCCATAGGACAACTATTAGTCATGCACTGCACAAAGTTGGCCTTTATGGAAGAGTGGCAGAAGAAAGCCATTGTTAACAGAAAACCATAAGAAGTCCCGTTTGCAGTTTGCTACAAGCCATGTGGGGGACACAGCAAACATGTGGAAGAAGGTGCTCTGGTCAGATGAGACCAAAATGGAACTTTTTGGCCAAAATGCAAAACGCTATGTGTGGCGGAAAACTAACACTGCACATCACTCTGAACACACCATCCCCACTGTCACATATGGTGGAGGCAGCATCATGCTCTGGGGTGCTTCTCTTCAGCAGGGACAGGGAAGCTGGTCAGAGGTGATGGGAAGATGGATGGAGCCAAATACAGGGCAATCTTGGAAGAAAACCTCTTGGAGTCTGCAAAAGACTTGAGACTGGGCGGAGGTTCACCTTCCAGCAGGACAGCCACCCTAAACATAAAGCCAGGGCAACAATGGAATGGTTTAAAACAAAACATATCCATGTGTTAGAATGGCCCAGTCAAAGTCCAGATCTAAATCCAATCGAGAATCTTTGGCAAGATCTGAAAACTGGTGTTCACAAACGCTGTCCATCTAATCTGACTGAGCTGGAGCTGTTTTGCAAAGAAGAATGGGCAAGAATCAGTCTGTAGATGTGCAAAGCTGGTAGAGACATACCCTAAAAGACTGGCAGCTGGAATTGCAGCAAAAGGTGGTTCTACAAAGTATTGACTCAGGGGGCTGAATAATTACGCACACCCAACTTTGCAGTTATTTATTTGTAAAAAATGTTTGGAATCACGTATGATTTTCGTTCCACTTCTCACGTGTGCACCACTTTGTATTGGTCTTTCACGTGGAATTCCAATAACATTGATTCATGTTTGAGGTTGTAATGTGACAAAATGTGGAAAAGTTCAATACTTTTGCAAGCCACTGTATTTATCTGTATTTAAAATAAATAAATAAATAAATAAATAAATAAATAAATAAATAAATATATATATATGTATATATGTATATGTATGTATGTATATATGTATATATGTATATGTATGTATGTATATATGTATGTATACACTCAAAAAAATGAAATTGGGTGGTTGTTACATTGACAAAATTCAAACTTGTAATGTGAACAAAATAATTTCATGTTTCTGTAGTGAACGTAATTAAATCATGTAGGATCTGCATGAAATCCAGCAACTTAATTTATTCTTGTTGAGATGACATGATACAATCTAGTAAGAGTGGTTAGTTGCCTGTATTCACAAAATTCAAAAGATCACACAAGAGTTCAAACCACAGGAAAATCACTGGGGTTAGAAGAGACAGACAACCATACACACACTACGTATATGCCTTAACTATTTATTGCGGTTTAACCTGTAAAGGACAAAAACGTACAGAAAATTCTATATAAAGCCTTGTAATCATAATTTCCCCATTTTTTTAGGTCTAGATTGACAGCTCGGTGGCACAGTGGTTAGCACTGTTGCCTCGCAGCAAGAAGGTCTTGGGTTCAAATCTGCAATTTGGCCAAGTTTGCAGTGGGTTCTCTCTGGGTACTCTGGTTTCCTGCTGCAGTTAAAGGGTTAGATCAATTCAATTTTATTTATATAGCGCCAAATCACAACAAAAGTCGCCTCGAGGCGCTTTATATTGTACAGTAGATAGCACAATAATAAATACAGAGAAAAACCCAACAATCATATGACCCCCTATGAGCAAGCACTTTGGCGACAGTGGGAAGGAAAAACTCCCTTTTAACAGGAAGAAACCTCCGGCAGAACCAGGCTCAGGGAGGGGCGGCCATCTGCTGCGACCGGTTGGGGTGAAAGAAGGAAAACAGGATGAAAGACATGCTGTGGAAGAGAGACAGAGATTAATAACAGATATGATTCGATGCAGAGAGGTCTATTAGCACATAGTGAGTGAGAAAGGTGACTGGAAGGGAAAAACTCAATGCATCATGGGAATCCCCGGCAGCCTACGTCTATTGCAGCATAACTAAGGGAGGATTCAGGGTCACCTGGTCCAGCCCTAACTATATGCTTTAGCAAAAAGGAAAGTTTTAAGCCTAATCTTGAAAGTAGAGATAGTGTCTGTCTCCCGAATCCAAACTGGAAGCTGGTTCCACAGAAGAGGGGCCTGAAAACTGAAGGCTCTGCCTCCCATTCTACTTTTAAATACTCTAGGAACAACAAGTAGGCCTGCAGAGCGAGAGCGAAGTGCTCTAATAGGGTGATATGGTACTACAAGGTCATTAAGATAAGATGGGGCCTGATTATTTAAGACCTTGTATGTGAGGAGCAGGATTTTGAATTCAATTCTGGATTTAACAGGAAGCCAATGAAGGGAAGCCAAAACAGGAGAAATATGCTCTCTCTTTCTAGTCCCTGTCAGGACTCTTGCTGCAGCATTTTGGTTTAGCTGAAGGCTTTTCAGCGAGTTTTTAGGACATCCTGATAATAGTGAATTACAGTAGTCCAGCCTGGAAGTAATAAATGCATGAACTAGTTTTTCAGCATCACTCTGAGACAGGATATTTCTAATTTTAGAGATGTTGCGCAAATGGAAGAAAGCAGTCTTACATATTTGTTTAATATGTGCATTGAAGGACATGTCCTGGTCAAAAATGACTCCAAGGTTCCTCACAGCATTACTGGAGGCCAAGGTAATGCCATCCAGAGTAAGAATCTGCCTAGATACCATATTTCTAAGATTTTCAGGGCCGAGTACAATAACCTCAGTTTTATCTGAATTAAGAAGCAGAAAGTTAGCGGCCATCCAGGTCTTTATGTCTTTAAGACATTCCTGCAGTTTAACTAATTGGTGTGTGTTATCTGGCTTCATGGACAGAGCTGCGTGTCATCTGCATAGCAGTGAAAATTTATGCTATGTCTTCTAATGATGCTGCCTAAGGGAAGCATGTATAATGTAAATAGAATTGGTCCTAGCACTGAACCCTGTGGAACACCATAATTGACCTTAGTGTGTGAAGAGGACTCTCCATTTACATGCACAAATTGGAGTCTATTAGATAGATATGATACAAACCACTGCAGTGCAGTACCTGTAATACCTACAGCATGTTCTAATCGCTCTAATAGGATATTATGGTCAACAGTATCGAACGCAGCACTGAGGTCTAGCAGGACAAGCACAGAGATGAGTCCACTGTCAGAGGCCATAAGAAGATCATTTGTAACCTTCACTAAAGCTGTTTCTGTGCTGTGATGAGCTCTGAAACCTGACTGAAACTCTTCAAATAAGCCATTCCTCTGCAGATGATCAGTTAGCTGTTTGACAACTACTCTTTCAAGGATTTTTGATATGAAAGGAAGGTTGGAGATTGGCCTATAATTAGCTAAGACAGCTGGGTCTAGAGATGGCTTTTTAAGTAAAGGTTTAACTACAGCCACCTTGAAGGCCTGTGGTACATAGCCGATTATTAGAGATAGGTTGATCATATTTAAGATTGAAGCATTAATTAATGGCAGGACTTCTTTGAGCAGTTTAGTAGGAATGGGGTCTAAAAGACACGTTGATGGTTTGGAGGAATTAATTATTGAAGTTAACTCAGAAAGATCAATTGGAGAAAAAGAGTCTAACTTAACATCGATGGTATTAAAAGTAGCTGTAGATAATATTACATCTGTGGGAAGATTATTGGTAATTTTTT
Source organism: Oreochromis grahami (assembly GCA_029532605.1). Lineage (NCBI taxonomy): Eukaryota > Metazoa > Chordata > Actinopteri > Cichliformes > Cichlidae > Oreochromis > Oreochromis grahami. Next base: position 20,591 of record JAQSNX010007166.1, read on the forward strand.
CTCTAATGATAAAAATTTTATTTGTGAAGAAGTTCATGAAGTCATTACTAGTTAACGTTAAAGGGATGGTTGGCTCAGTAGAGCTCTGACTTTTTGTCAGCCTGGCTACAGTGCTGAAGAGCAACCTGGGGTTGTTCTTATTTTCTTCAATCAGTGACGAATAGTAAGATGTTCTGGCTTTGCGGAGGGCTTTCTTATAAAGCAGCAAACTATTTCTCCAGGCTAAATGATGATCCTCTAAATTTGTGACATGCCATTTCCTCTCCAGCTTACGAGTTATCTGCTTTAGGCTACGTGTTTGAGAATTATACCACGGAGTCAGGGACTTTGGATTTGAGACCTTAGTTTTCACAGGAGCTACAGTATCCAGAGTCGTACGTAGTGAGGAGGTAAAATTATTAACAAGATAATCGATCTCTGTTGGAGTAGCGTTCAGATAGCTGCTCTGCTCTATGTTGGTACAGGGCATTGAAGATGATAACAGTGGGTGGATTATATTCTTAAACTTAGTTACAGCACTTTCAGAAAGACATCTACTTTGATAAAGTCTACTCTCCACTGCTGTGTAATCAATTATTGTAAATGTAAATGTTATCAGGAAATGATCAGACAGCAGAGGGTTTTCAGGAAACACTGTTAAATGTTCAGTTTCTATGCCATACGTTAAAACAAGATCTAGAGTGTGATTAAAGTGGTGGGTGGGTTCTTTTACATTTTGAGAGAAGCCAATTGAGTCTAATAACAGATTAAATGCGATGTTGAGGCTGTCATTTTTAGCATCTACATGGATGTTAAAATCACCCACAATAATTATTTTATCTGAGCTGAGCACTAAATCAGATAAAAAGTCTGAGAAATCAGAGAGAAACTCTGTGTAAGGCCCAGGTGGACGATAGATGATAACAAGTAAGACTGGTTTCTGAGTTTTACAGCTGGGGTGGACGAGGCTAAGCATCAGGCTTTCAAATGAATTAAAAGTCTGTCTGGGTCTTTGGTTTATTAATCGGCTGGTGTGAAAAATTGCTGCCACACCGCCCCTCGGCCTGTGCTTCGAGATTTCTGGTAGTTAGAATGACTCGGGGGTGTTGATTCATTTAAACTAACATACTCATCCTGCTGCAACCAGGTTTCTGTAAGGCAGAGTAAATCGATTTGTTGATCAATTATTAAGTCATGTACTAACAGAGACTTGGAGGAGAGAGACCTAATATTTAATAATCCACATTTCACTGTTTTACTCTTTGGTTCAGATGTGGATACTGTATTGTTCTTTCTTTGTGATTGTTTATGTTTAAGTTGTTTATTGCTGGTTTTTAGTTTGTTTTTTGTCTTTTTGGGAGCTGACACAGTCTCAATGGAGATGGGTTTTTGGGGGTAGCAGGAGGAGAGAAGCTGCAGAGAGGCGTGTAAGACTGCAACTCTGCTTCCTGGTCCCAACTCTGGATAGTCATATTTTGGGGGGTTTAATAAATTGGTCCATATTTCTAGAAATGAGAGCTGCTCCATCCAAAGTGGGATGGATGCCGTCTCTCCTAACAAGACCAGGTTTCCTCCAGAAGGTTTGCCAATTATCTATGAAGCCCACATCATTTCTGGGACACCACTCAGACAGCCAGCAATTTAAGGAGAACATGCGGCTAAACATGTCACTCCTGGTCTGATTGGGGAGGGGACCAGAGAAAACTACAGAGTCCGACATTGTTTTGGCAAAGTTGCACACCGATTCAATATTGATTTTAGTGACCTCCGATTGGCGTAACCGGGTGTCATTACAGCCGACGTGAATTATGATCTTACTGTATTTACGTTTACCCTTAGCCAGCAGTTTTAAATTTCCTTCAATGTCGCCTGCTCTGGCCCCTGGAAGACAATTGACTATGGTTGCCGGTGTCTCTAGCTTCACATGTCTGAGAACAGAATCACCAATTACCAGAGTTTGACCCCGGCGGGTGTGTCGCCGAGTGGGGAAAACGGTTAGACACATGAACAGGTTGGTGGTGTACCTGGGGCTTCAGTTTAAGACTATCTATATATCTCTATAAAAGAAAACAAAAAACACGAAGAACGCCCCTGCGGGCGGTTTATCCTTCAAGCTCGGGTCCTCTACTAGAGGCCTGGGAGCTTGAGGGTCCTGCGCAGTATCTTAGCTGTTCCCAGGACTGCGCTCTTCTGGACAGAGATCTCCGATGTTGTTCCCGGGATCTGCTGGAGCCACTCGCCTAGCTTGGGAGTCACCGCACCTAGTGCTCTGATTACCACAGGGACCACCGTTACCTTCACCCTCCACATCCTCTCGAGCTCTTCTCTGAGCCCTTGGTATTTCTCCAGCTTCTCGTGTTCCTTCTTCCTGATATTGCTGTCATTCGGAACCGCTACATCAATCACTACGGCCGTCTTCTCCTGTTTGTCTATCACCACTATGTCCGGTTGGTTAGCCACCACCATTTTGTCCGTCTGTATCTGGAAGTCCCACAGGATCTTAGCTCGGTCATTCCCCACCACCCTTGGGGGCATAATAGGATGAGGGACCTATGGATTCTTCGATACCATAATATATATATATATATGTATATATATTATACATATATATATGTATTATACATACATTATACATTATACATATATCATATATATATATATATATATATATGATAATATATATATATATGTATATATATATATGTGAGTGTGCAGGGTGTGAGGGGTCTTTGATGATGATGCTGGCTTTCTGCTGAAGTCTGCCAGTATAAATGTCTATGAGGGGGTTAGTGAAGTGCCAGTTGCCCGCTCTGCTGCCCTCACCACCCGCTGCAGTTTCCTCTTGTCCTCCACAATACAGCAGTTTAACCAGAGTGTGCAGCAGTAGATCAGAAGGCTCTAGATCAGGGGTCCCCAATCTCAGTCCATGAGGGCCGGTGTCCCTGCAGGTTTTAGATCTCACCCTGGGCCAACACACCTGAATCACATGATTAGCTCATTACCAGGCCTCTGGAGAACTTCAAGACATGTTGAGGAGGTAATTTATCCATTTAAATCAGCTGTGATGGATCAAGGACACATCTAAAACCTGCAGGGACACCGGCCCTCGTGGACTGAGATTGGGGACCCCTGCTCTAGATGGTGGAGCGGTAGAAGTTTGCGAGCAGTCTCTGGGGTAATTGTGCCTGATGCAGCTTCCTGAGGAAGTACAGCCTTTGTTGTGCTTTCCTTACCTGGTGGGAAATGTTTGTGGACCAAGTACGGTCGGCCAAGATGTGGATTCCAAGAAGCTTAAAACTTTCTACCCTTTCTACCTCCTCCCCACCAATGTAGAGGGTAGAGTGCTCAAATCGCTTTGTACAAGGGCAGATTCAATTTCCACAACGTGTATATGAATCTGGGCTTGTGTGTTTCTTTGGGAATTCCCAAATAAGACTATTTTAGTTTTACTTAGATTTAGCGATAGTTTGTTCCTGTCAAACCATATTTAAATTTTTCACATTTCTGAAGTAATTTTATCCACCAGCTCCTTTAGATTCTGCCCAGAAAAAAAAAAATATTTGTGTTGCTTGCAAATAATACTACTTTTAATATATCAGATACCTTACAAATATCATTAATATAAATAATAAATAATTTTGGACCCAGTACAGAGCCTCATGGAACACCACAAGCAATGTCCAAGCATGATGAGGAATGGACACCTAGCTTCACAAATTGTTTCCTGTCACTAATTTTTCACCCAGTGCTGTATAACCCCCCTTTATCCCGTACCGTTCCAGTTTATTAATTAATATTTCATGATTGATTGTGTCAAATGCTTTCTTGAGATCCAAATATAGTCCGGTTGCATACTGTTTCTGATCTATAGCATTTGTAATCTCCTCAATTTATTTGATTAATGACAATGATGTCATTTTCGATCTGAATCCATATTAACTGTCAGAGAGTAATTTATATTTATCTAAGAATTTGTCTAATAGTTTTTTAAACATGTTTTGTAGGATTTTGAAGAATTGTGGTTGTAAAGAAACAGGCATGTAATTTGTGAAGTGGTGTCTATCCCCAGTTTTATACAGCGGCACAACTTTAGCTATTTTCATTTTATTTGGAACTTTTCCAGTCTGAAATGATAAGTTCTACGATTCCTTCTATGACCTTCTTGACAATTTTCATTTCATTATTATTACAACCAGTGGATGTTTTATTGTTGTTTTATTATGTTATTTTAGGATGTAAACTTTACATAGTGTTTAGAAAGTCTTCGGTCATTTTATGCTTTTTTGGATTCAACAGGTCAATGTTAAAACCATCACAGAGAAACATAACTTTTTAAATTTGTTTTAGAGAATACTTCTTCTATGAAGTCATTAAACTTGGATACTAGAGACAGGTGTTCTCTATATACAGCTAATTATTGTACTTTTCTCTTTTTCCTTAAACATTTCAATTGTTATACATTCTTATAAATTATCAATTGCTGTTGTCATACTTTCTACCACCTTACAATTTAAATTTTTATCCACATACACGGCTATTCCAAGTCTAGAACATTATGGTCTGTGTATTGAAATGTTCTCAGTTCCAGATTATCATAAACAGAAATCCAATGAATGATAGTAATATTGTTGCCGGATGCAGATGAAGTTCTTTCAGATTGTGCCATGCGTTGTGTGTCATGTCACATATGTATTCGTACCTCCAGTGTAAGATGAACATCAGTATTTGTCCAGCTCCAGGACCAAGCCAAAGTGTTGGTCATCAGATGACTTTGGCTTGTTCCTGTGTTCCATTGAGTTTAATGAATACTTTACAGTTTGTGGTCCATGTATTTTGAATTTTTCCCTCTTTCTTCAAGTAGCGTGCTTTCCTATCGATGTCCGCATTTAGTTTTTTCATCATGTCTTCATTCATGAAGACATCGGATCCTTTCAGATTCTTTCCTTGTTTTATCAGTGCGATTTGTGTTTTCTGTTAACCAATCTCACAATGATGGATGGTTTCTCGCTGTCATTTTTTCGGGGTAGAGGGTGGGAAGCCTCAATGGCAAGCCTCAATGTTGTTATAGTCCACTTGATGCTCCGTGGAGTTGGCATCTTCCTCTCCTGGTCCTTCTACGCTGTGAGAAGCCCCAGCGTATGTCAAGAAGCACTGTGTGCAGGCAGGAAATTCGACCCAAAATGCAGGACTCACAACACATGGGAATGAACTCAAAATAAAGCTTTATTTATTAAGTCAAAGGAGCGATACAAAACTAAAGTAGACTGGGAAAATGTAAACTAAACTTCACAGAGAGGCACACTAGGGACATGCACAGCATGAGGGACGACATAAATACACAGAAGGCAATGAGGGACGTGGGAACACGCGAGGAGCACAGCTGAGGACAATTACACATAACAAGACAGGGAGGACATGGAAAATACTGACCCAAGCAGCGGACCTTAAATGTAACACAGGAAGGACACAAGCAGACAGGAGGGGGAGAGAGAGCACCGGGAGAGCACAGACAAAACAGGCTGGGGAAACGCGATAAACATGATGGAATAAAACACAAGGGAAAAAAGGCACAAGAATTTACAATTAAATAAACAAAGACACACAAAAGGAGACAGAGGGCAAAGACACAAGGGGAAATCTAATCAACTATACAGAACCTAGGGATCTTAAGAATACAAATTAACCTAATACAGAATGTCAAAACTAAAAACATCGGGTCAGATGTGGCCATGACAGCGTATGACCGGGGTTTGATGTGAAGCCAGGGGATGATGACATCGTTCATCCGGGTATACTGCTCCAAATTGAGAACACTGTTCTCCAGGTACGCCAGCCCTGGAGAAATAAACATTAAATAGATTCGACATATCCTTTTTATGATTAGTAAAAGTGTTACTATATTTCAATTTCTGAGGAAGACTGGAAGCAGGCTTTTTTTGTAGCCTTTTAATTGACTTTCAAAACTTAGAATGGTCACTGTAGGTGCCTGTAGTTAGATGTAAACAATAACTAGACTTAGATTTTCCGATAAGTGAAGTACTTTTGTTTCTAAGTTCATGAAAGTACTGCCAATCAGATGCAGACTTGGTTTTTCTAGCAACTGACCACTCAAGCAGCAAATCAGCCAAATCCTTTGTAAACCAGAGATTATCCCTATTTTTAATTCTCAGCTTTTTGAATGAAGCATGTTTATTTAATATTCAAATGAAAAAAGGTAACAGCATCATCACTAGAGACTATCAATTTTATCTGTTTCCAGTTAACTAGAGCTACGTCATGAAAAAAGACTTGCTCAGAGAAATGTTTAAATTAACGTGTAATGACAAATCAACTCAAATCAATCAACTTAGATTTTGGAATTGTAGTAATTTTTTTAAACTACAATAAAGCAGTCATCTCTAATGTCATTTGGAAATACCAATAGATGTATATTTATGAGGATTATTTGTTAAGCAGGCCAAGTTACCAGAGCAGGCTCAGTCAGAGGAGCTGGCTTAGCAGAGCAGGCCAGGTTTAGTTGATTGTAGTTGAGAGGTTGAAGTTGAGGTTGAGATAAGAAAGGTTAAGATAACTGTATAACATGTTGGAAAAAAAAATCTGGATTGTATAAAAGTTTACTGAGACCAATGTCCAGATCTGTGAACAACTTGTGATATAATCACATTAAAACATACATGGCTTGAAGAGAAACTCATGCCTCATGCACACTTATTGACACTGCCATGTCAACAGTGGGCTGTGTTCTCAGCCCACTAAGAACACATGTTCTACAGGACTCATCAGAAACAATGACTACTCAGCGTACAGAAATGAGGTTCAACAGCTGCCGTTCTGTTGCAGTGTAAACAACCTGTCACTGAATGTTGACAAAATCAGGGAGATGATCATCAACTTCAGGAAGACTCGCTCCACACACACCACTCAGCATCCAAGGTTCCACGCTAGAGACCGTCAACAGCTTAAGTTCCTGGGAGTTCACATCTCAGACGACCTCACCTGGACCACCAACACCACCTCCATCACCAAAAAGGCCCAGCAGCGCCTCCACTTCCTCAGACAACTGAAGCGGGCCAACTTTTCTTCTCCCACCGTCACCCTGTTCTACAGGGGCACCATAGAGAGCGTTCTGACCAGCTGCATCCCCGTGTGGTTGGGTAACTCGCCGACTTCAACCAGCTACATCGGATTGTTAAAGCAACCGCCAAGATCATCGGAACATCCCTCCATGTGCTACAGGACATCGTTCACAAGCGCTGCATCAGTAAGGCCTCCTGCATTGTGCTTGACCCCTCACACCCCGCACATGGACTTTTTCCCTTCTCCCATACGCCACACGCTATTGCAGCATTGGGGCCCGATCCTCCAGACTGCGAGATAGCTTTTTCACACAAGTCATCAAACTCTTGAACTCACTACCGGCTCCCCCACTCCCCCCCACCACAAACACCCACACAAACCATTAACTGACTCTATTGCACTCCACATACCACTGCCTTTGAAGTGCAGATGCTGCTCTATGGACAATCCTTACTCTCAAGAATCCTGTCCATGTTTACAAGCTGCTACACTGGTCACTTCAAATTACTTCAAGGTCACTTTAAATCACTCATACTGTAAACTGTAAAGCTGCTACCCTGCTAAGCTGCTACGCCGGTCATTTTAGACCATTTAAAGGTCACTTTAAATCTTTAAATCATTCAACTGTGAATTGTAAATTTTTAATTGTTATTGGTCCTTTTACCTTAGTCTTAAAGTGTATAGTTATACCTTTTACCTTTTATCTTATCAGAATCAGAATCAGAAATAGCCAAGGGGCAATTAAGTGTATATTTATTTCTTACTCTTTTTATATGTATTGTTTGTCTCTTGCACTAAATAGAACTGGGGCCTTGTCTTTTCGTCTCTATATATTGTACTGTATGTAGCAAGGTGACAATAAAGTTTACTTTGACTTTGACTTTGAGACCAAACTGGCTGTCTCCATGCAGTGCCTCAAGATCAGCTCAATGGGAACAACAAAGAAACAAACAAAACAAACCAAATACATGCAGCAGGGTGGCCTTCCAGCTGTCCAGTAGTAGTATGAATTTTCAAGAATAAGGGTATAGTGCAGAGCTGTAGTAACTACAGAGGACAAACACTGAAGTGCCATACCATGAATCTGTGATATGATAGAGATGTACAGTGGGGCAAAAAGTATTTAGTCAGCCACCGATTGTGCAAGTGCCCCCACCTAAAATGATGACAGAAGCCAGTAATTTGCACCAGAGGTACACGTCAACTGTGAGAGACAGAATGTGAAAAAAAAAATCCATGAGTACACATGGTAGTCAAAGGAGTTTGCAAAAAAAAGCGTCTGGACTTCTTTGAGTTGCTTGAAGACGTTTCACCTCTCATCCGAGAAGCTTCTTCAGTTCTAAGGATTATAGATGGCAGACAGTTGGTGTCGTAAACCACCACCTCTGTTCAAAGATGGTCGCTCACAGTGGACATAGATGGCCTCTTTCACTCCTCTTTCAAACCATCTGTCCTCTCTGTCCAATATGTGAACATTGGCATCCTCGAAAGAGTGACCTTTATCCTTAAGATGCAGGTGGACTGCTGAGTCTTGTCCTGTGGAGGTGGCTCTTCTATGTTGTGCCATGCGCTTGTGAAGTGGCTGTTTGGTCTCTCCAATGTAGAGGTCTGGGCATTCCTCACTGCACTGTACAGCATACACCACGTTGTTCAGTCTGTGTTTTGGAGGATTTGTAAAGAATTCATTCGTAAATCAGGGTGGCTGTAAATAGAGAGTTAATAAACTTCGTAATGAGATAATGAGATGTAGCATACAAATGTCTATTGCACCCTATTTCGACTATTGTCAGTCTATTGCACAGTGATTCGTTCTATTTTAGTGTTTGGTTAGTACAAACACTACTGCCCCCCCCCCCCCGTCCTCCTGTTTCCCCTCCCCTCCAGCAAGGAGTTAAACAGTTTGATATGGGACAAAGGAGTCTGTTGGTCCAAGATTTTGGGAGATGCAATCGTTCGCTGAGGAGACTCCTCTGGTTGTTTATGTCTATATGCAGAGGATACCCAACATTGTCCATAATGTCTAGCCGTTTTTGTAGTGTCCTCTTCTCTGTCATTGTCATCAGTTTCCAGCTTTATGCTGACCACAGAGCCAGCCTTCCTGATCTGTTATTGTATATTTTTCATGTTTGTACAGACTGTTGTATTTTTTTTTAATTGTTATTCTGATGCATATGTTTTTGACTTTTGCTGCCATGATGCCAGGTCTCTCTTGGGAATGAGATTTTAATGTAAATGAGATTTTTACCTGGATAAATAAAGGACTAATAAGTGAAGATATGGGAAAGTTGTTGAAGCTAGGTTAAGGCGAAAGGTGATGATCAGTGAGCAACAGTATGGCTTCATGCTGAGAAAGAGCTCTACAGATGCGATGTTGGCTTTGCTCTGATGTTGATAGAGAAGTTTTAAAGAAAGTCTGGGACTATGGCAGGCACGAGTCAACCTCATTTAGCATTTATTGCTGAAAGTTCAAAATACACAGGAACAAAAACCGAAATGAGCAAGGAAATCACAAACAGTACAAATCTCCATGAGATACAAATTTACTGGGGGACTTGGAGAAGGGAGATGGAGAGCTAAAGTTCACACAGTCATAAGGACAGTGCAACAATGAACAGAGATATAAAGAGATATTGGCAGATTATTCACCTGGCCAAGTAGTCAGAGGAGGCAGAGGGCCGTACCCAGCCGGCCTGGAATACGAGGCAGGCCAAAGCAGAGGAACCCCACCCCTACTTGCTGTCACGGTTCTGGGTCAGTTTTGACCCAATATTTTAAGTTAAAGTTACGTTGAAACCAAGCACACCATTGTTTTTCTTGTGACATTACCAATAAGTTTGATGTGTCACATGGCCCTCTTCCTATCGAAAAAACAAAAGTTGTATCCAAGATGGCCGACTTCTAAATGGCCACCGTGGTCACCACCCATCTTGAGGAGTTTGCCCCCTCACATATAGTAATGTGCCACAAACAGGACTTTAATATCACCAACCATTCCCATTTTATTACGGTGTATCCATATAAAATAGCCCACCCTGTATTTAACTCGTGTCTTCTTTTGTTGTAGTTGCTGGTCCGTCTGTGAATCTACTGCGTATCTACTGTGTGTTTTCCCTGCTGTCACCATCATGTACCTTTGTCTACATTCCTTCATGTTCTGGTTTGCTGTTTTGTAGTTTTAGTTTTGTCCCAGTTTAGTTTAGCTTTTGTTCAGTTTTGCCATTTTTCACCGTGTGCCTTATTTTCAATAAACCAACTCCACATCTCAGCGAGTGCCCGCATTTGGATCCTCCTTTATTTTTCCACACGGCTCTTCTCACTTGCCGTGACAGTACGGACCAGCCAGATTATGGATCCAGCGGCATTCACCCCTCCCAAGGAGCTTCGGAAGGTCATAATTGACTCTGCTTCCAGGTTAGTCAACCTATGGCTGTAGCATGAGAGAGAGGGATTTCTCGGCACTGTGGAAGCCAGGCTACAGCAGCTTATTTCCGGTCACCCCTGGCTATTGGACTCACTGCACTCATACAAGATTTCATACTCCATGAACTTCACCTTCCCTCGTGCCTATGGTACGACAACATTTATCCATGCCCCTGGTACACTGCTCAGCAGCACTTTGCTTAGTACTCCCCGTGCATATGGTTTGACAGCTTTTCCACATGCCCCTGGTACACGGACCAGAAACACTTTGCCACGTCCGCTGTACGCACCCTCCTCGCTAGCTAATTGCTGATCTCCCCACTTCCAGGGGGCACCGGGGACCACCATCACATCTTCCTTTCTCCCTTACGGCTGAACAAGATGCATGCTGCTGCAGTGGCCCTGCTGCTACTCTGTCTCCATTTGGCCGAGGCAGTGAGTCGGCCTCCTGTCTCCCTTACGGTCGGAAAAGATGTGCTGCTGCTGCTGCAGTGGCCCTGCTGCTATTCTCTCTCCATTTGGCCGAGGGAGTGAGTCGGCCTCCTGTCTCCTTTATGGTCGAGAAAGATGTGCTTTTGGAGCACTGGCCCTGCTGCTACTCTGACCACCTCTAGCTAATTGCTGATCTTCCTGACCTCCAGTGGGCCCCGGGGACCCACGTCACACCTTGCTCCTGTCTCCCTTGCGGCTGGAAAAGATCCATTTTTGTGCACTGGCCCTGCTGCTACTCTCTCTCCATTTGGCCGAGGCAGTGAGTCGGCCTCCTGTCTCCCTTACGGTCGGAAAAGATGTGGTGCTGCTGCTGCTGCTGCTGCTGCTGCTGCTGCTGCTGCTGCAGTGGCCCTGCTGCTATTCTCTCTCCATTTGGCCGAGGCAGTGAGTCGGCCTCCTGTCTCCTTTACGGTCGAAAAAGATGTGCTGCAGCTGCTGCACCGGCCCTGCCGCTACTCTGACCACCTCTAGCTAATTGCTGATCTCCCTGACCCTCCGGCGGGCCCCGGGGACCCACGTCACACCTTGCTCCTGTCTCCCTTGCGGCTGGAAAAGATCCGCCAGTTCTGCTTACCAAAAGTGGCCCACTGGGCAGCTCGCATTCCACGCCCGGCTCCAAGCCAGCGAGCCGGGCTTCTTACCCATTTAAAGTTTGAGAATAGGTTGAGATCGTTTCGGCCCCAAGACCTCTAATCATTCGCTTTACCAGATAAAACTGCGAGACTCGAGCGCCAGCTATCCTGAGGGAAACTTCGGAGGGAACCAGCTACTAGATGGTTCGATTAGTCTTTCGCCCCTATACCCAGGTCGGACGACCGATTTGCACGTCAGGACCGCTACGGGCCTCCACCAGAGTTTCCTCTGGCTTCGCCCTGCCCAGGCATAGTTCACCATCTTTCGGGTCCTATCGCACGCGCTCAAGCTCCACCTCCCCGACGGAGCGGGCGAGACGGGCCGGTGGTGCGCCCGGGCCGCGGGGGCCCGGGATCCCACCTCAGCTGGCGGGGCCAGCCCTCACTTTCATTGCGCCCGGGGTTTCGTGAGACCCTTTGACTCGCGCGCGTTAGACTCCTTGGTCCGTGTTTCAAGACGGGTCGGGTGGGTAGCCGACATCGCCGCAGACCCGTTGCGCCTTTGGCGTGGGCCGATCCCCGCCCTGGCGGCGCGACGCGGTTGGAGCGCACTGAGGACAGTCCGCCCCGGTCGACAGTCGCGCCGGGAGCGAGGGGGCCCCGTCCCTCCCCCGGGTTAGGGGGAGAGAGGGCGCAGCGAGCACAGAGTCCGCGGCCCCGGTAAGCGGCGAATTCCGGGCGAGAGGCGCTGTAAAGCTCGCGGCCGGAGCCGCGAGCCACCTTCGCCCCAGACCCTTCCTGGCCGAACCGGAGCCGGTCGCGACGCACCGCCGCGGAGGAAATGCGCCCGGCGGGGGGCCAGCCGGCAGCGGGGGGGAGGTCCCGCGAGGGGATCCTCCCACACCGCGCGGCGTCCCCGGGCCCGCCGAGTTGAATCCCCCGGGCAGACTGCGCGGACCCCACCCGTTTACCTCTTAACGGTTTCACGCCCTGTTGAACTCTCTCTTCAAAGTTCTTTTCAACTTTCCCTTACGGTACTTGTCGTCTATCGGTCTCGTGCCGGTATTTAGCCTTAGATGGAGTTTACCACCCACTTTGGGCTGCATTCCCAAACAACCCGACTCCGAGAAGACCGAACCCCGGCGCGACAGGGGCCGCCACCGGCCTCACACCGTCCGTGGGATGGGGCCTCGATCAGAAGGACTTGGGCCCCCGATCGGCACCGGGCAAAGCGGTCTTCCGTACGCCACATTTCCCACGCCCGCCTGTCGGACGGGGATTCGGCGCTGGGCTCTTCCCTCTTCGCTCGCCGCTACTAAGGGAATCCTTGTTAGTTTCTTTTCCTCCGCTTAGTAATATGCTTAAATTCAGCGGGTTGTCTCGTCTGATCTGAGGTCAATTCTTGTGTGTATGGTAGGACAATGTTTCTACACGCCCCTGGTACACTGGGCAGAAACACGTTGCCACACACACTCCCCTCGCGCCTATGGTACGACAACGTTTCCACATGCCCCTGGTACACTGGGCAGAAACACGTTGCCACACACACTCCCCTCGTGCATATGGTACGACAACGTTTCCACATGCCCCTGGTACACTGGGCAGAAACACTTTGCCACACACTCCTCGTTACACTGGGCAGAAAAACGTGCCACACAACACATGCCCCTCGTGCCTATGGTACGACAACGTTTCCACATGCCCCTGGTACACTGGGCAGAAACACGTTGCCACACGCACTCCCCTCGTGCATATGGTACGACAACGTTTCCACATGCCCCTGGTACACTGGGCAGAAATACTTTGCCACACACTCCTCGTGCGTATGGCAGGACAATGTTTCTACACGCCCGAGGTACACTGCACATATACTATCTGCTAGACACAATTCTTGTGTGTATGGTAGGACAATGTTTCTACACGCCCCTGGTACACTGGGCAGAAACACGTTGCCACACACACTCCCCTCGCGCCTATGGTACGACAACGTTTCCACATGCCCCTGGTACACTGGGCAGAAACACGTTGTCACACACACTCCTCGTGCATATGGTACGACAACTTTTCTACATGCCCCTGGTACACTGCCCCGATATCTCCCTGAAACATGCTCCCCTCGTGCCTATGGTACGACAACGTTTCCACATGCCCCTGGTACACTGGGCAGAAACACGTTGCCACACGCACTCCCCTCGTGCATATGGTACGACAACGTTTCCACATGCCCCTGGTACACTGGGCAGAAATACTTTGCCACACACTCCTCGTGCGTATGGCAGGACAATGTTTCTACACGCCCGAGGTACACTGCACATATACTATCTGCTAGACACAATTCTTGTGTGTATGGTAGGACAATGTTTCTACACGCCCCTGGTACACTGGGCAGAAACACGTTGCCACACACACTCCCCTCGCGCCTATGGCTCCTCGTGCGTATGGCAGGACAATGTTTCTACACGCCCGAGGTACACTGCACATATACTATCTGCTAGACACAATTCTTGTGTGTATGGTAGGACAATGTTTCTACACGCCCCTGGTACACTGGGCAGAAACACGTTGCCACACACACTCCCCTCGCGCCTATGGTACGACAACGTTTCCACATGCCC
>JAQSNX010007167.1:0-20180 GCA_029532605.1 Oreochromis grahami
TTACCTAAACAATGCCTCATTCAAAAACATGCAGTAAATTAAACTGATAAGAAATCCAGATTATTGACTTGCAATGTTATTTACCATTTCCAAATGCTCCCAGAAAATTCACAGAGATGGTATTGTAAACGGTAAAGCAAAGTCTCTGATGGCACATGATTTATATCATAATGTGTCTGTTTGTGTTTCTCTACCCTTTACTTTTCATGACATCTCAGCAATCCAATCTACGTCACACTTTGGGGGTGCTTTACGAGGGAACCAAGGAATTCCAGCATTGGTTAAAACTTTTTTCTGTTACACTTTCACAACAGTTAGACAGGCAGCTTTTTAACAGGCAAGACAGGCAACAGACGAAGGCCATTAGAGCATTCCCAAGGGCTGAAAAACTTTACTTCGGAGCAATGGCTCAAAATGTGGCAACCACAGCAACCGCAACCCCCTCCCGCTTAAACAACCAATGGATGATCTGCAATGACATCTCAGTGAAAACCTCTCTGGAGGAGCTCCCTCGATATTAGCCCACTGGAGTTTGTTATCTTTAGCAGCGATCAGACGTCCTGCTATTTATGTTACTAGTATAGGGATTATGTCAAAGCAAGCAACTAATTCAAGTCATGTTTTCATTTAATTATTAAGCAGTGATCAGCTAGCATTAGCTACACTTCTTAGGCACATTTGTGGAGTAGATTTTTACAAAGACGCGCACACACAGGACAAACTCTGCACGCCACACATCTGAATCATTGCAGTTAAAAGAACCTAGAATGCCAGTGTACTTCAAGACATACAATCTTGGTATGAAAAATTGGGTATGTATACAAGCTGCAGTCACCGTAATGGAGAAATGAAAGGCTACCTGTTCAGCTGCTCGTATTTAACATACTTTAGCACTTAATTTCCTTCAAAGCCCCAAACACACATACCCATACAGCACATACCAATAAATTACATTCAATCAAAATTCAATGAAAGAAATGAGAGCTAATGTTAATCCATTGTTAGATTGCTCTGAGTCATTGTGTCATGGGGATAATGATCAGCCAGCTTCTCTTCTGTGCACATTTTCACACTCAGAGTGTGCAGCTAATCAACCAAGTGAAGCTAATGCAGGGGGAAATGTGTTGCTGATTAGTTCAACCTTAAACCCCAAGACATGACTTCCAGACCTACACTAGCTGTCGCACACATACACACAAACAGACATGCACACAGGAATGCACACACAAAATTAGTCCAGCTATTCACGCTAATCTGAGGGAAAATGACTTGCTCATTAGCAAGACCCTTAAACCTCTCGACAGGCCTTTGAAACCCATGCCGTCTCATGGCCACAGAGCATACACAGAAATGCAGGCTCACCAAGCACACACTGGCCTCTGCAGAGGAAGTTGTACTATTCAAAACTACTTAGGCTCATTAGCTGACTTTCAATAAGTGTTAGAGTGGATTCTATTAATAGCAAAAATATAAACAGCAGAGCAGAATTTACCAATGACGATAGAAAGTACAGAGCTGAATTTACAGAGCGGATGCTTAAAACTTGTGCCAAATAAAATCAATTACATAAGTCCTCAAGATTTGGTGAATGGGCAATGATCTGTATTCTATCATTACAAAAAAATCAGTAGAAGAAAAAAACTTAGTGTGTTTTCATTAAACAAATCCTCAATTTTTATTCCTTCTCCAGTTCTATTTAGCAGTATTACTTTCAGCGTTTACATTCTAAATGTATACACACACACAGGCATCTCACAAGCCAGATTTAAGAGGTCTGGTTCTGATCTTTCCTTTTTTTCAACTTTCTGAAGGGACAATCAGTAAATTGTGCGAAGGATTTTAACTTCTCACTCTCTTTTCATTTCCCACACAGCTATTTCCATCAGTGTTTCCTTTGAAATGGTCTGCTGTTTTGTATGAGTCATCACACTGACACCATAAGGGCCGGGTTACGCTAGAAAAGAACTACTTTTGATGAAGTGTTTCCCATCCACATCGGAAGCTAAACGTATTTTAGCTGATTCAAACGGCCACGCTGAGGCCAAGAGTGACTTGTTGTGCTGTCACATACTAGCAGTATCATTTAGGTATGAGGAAAGCATGTGGAACACCTGCATTAATTGTTTTGCAGTTGATAAAACAGAAATAGATGCGTGAAGAAGAAACGTGATTTTTCTTTCTTGATTTAACTGATGTAATATTGAATATTGGTGTGAATAAGGGATGCGTCCGAAACTATTCGACCATCCAATAGGTCCTTCTGAGCTTTAAATTGATTCTTTAAAACAAACAAAAGCTGGAGAATTTTTAAATTATTTTTGCTCCAGTGCCAAGTAAAGTATTTACATACATATTACATGTACATATTACATAACTTTGTTTCAACCATTTTTTAATTATAGGACCTTAATGAATGTAAGCCTCAACTTTATTTATACAGCACTAATTCACAACAACAGTCACTTCCAGTTGATGTTTTATTGTAGGATAGAGACACTGCAATATTACAGAAAAAAACCCAACAATCTAAAACCCAACAATCAGAATATCCTCTGTGAGCACTTGGCTACAATGGAAAGGACGGACTCCCTTTTAACAAGCAGAAACCTCCAGTAGAACCAGGGTCAGGGAGGGGCAGCCATGTGCCACAGTTAGTCGGGGGATTAGAGTAAAGAGGAGAAAACACTACACAAACTATGGAATAGAGTAAATGAACGTTAATGACATGCAGTGTTGGCATATAATTACATGAGGATTTTAAAAAAGGAAGTAAAAGAAAGAAAAAGTTCAGTGCATCATGGTGTTCCCCAGCAGCCTTATCCAAAAGAGGCATAACTAAAGGATGTTCCAGAGTCACACAATTCTGCTCTAACTATACACTTTATCAAAACCAACATTTTCAAGCATAATCTTAAAAGTAGAGTGTGTGTCTGTCTCCCAAAGTTGAACTAAAAGCACTGATCCTGATTGAATTCAAGCAGTTTTGAAGCTTTTTTTGACCCCAGCAAGAGTTTTGTGAAATACAATCAGCAAAACTCTGGCATTCATCAGTCTCTGTGTTGAATTACATTTATTTATCATTCACATTAAAATAGACAAGCTGCAAAAAAAAGATGAATATACTAGCAACGAGATTGCACTATACTCTTTCTGACATTAATGCATGAAACTAAAAACTAAGAGGCTGTAAATTTATTATAAATGTAAATTGATTCAAATAACTAAAATAACATGCTCTAAGAATTTCCTTCTAAGCTATGACACTAATTAGTCTTAGTAATTTCATCGTTCTCTCTACAGCCTACCAAAGTATGACATCTCTGACACATACACAAATATTAATGTGAAGAGAGATGATGCTGCGAGTTACACTGAGGAAGAAATTGTATTTAAGGTATTTTCTAGTGCTGATCTTGGCAGCGATACTGTATTTGTAATAAGACATTCTGTTGGATCTGTGTACATTAGAAAGAAACTCTAATTACTCCCTTTTGGATATAAAATATTCTAATTTCATTAGTTATCCTATTAAGTGTTGTTTTTTCACATTATTCTTCATATATTGTGTTTTCAAACCCTTTGACCGCTTGTATCTCTGAGAAATCAGTCTGTTCTTCTGGTCCTATTAAACAGTTCTCCCAAATTTCAAGTTCAAGAGAACCGGACCGGTAGATACTGTAACCAAGAAGCCTAACGTAAAAACATTGTGTGTCTTATTGTGTGTGGCCATGTGCATGTAAGTGATAGGTGTAAATATCTATACCCTTTGCAGAGAACAGCATCCTTCTTGGTGAGATTTGCTGATACAGAATGAAGTGACATAAAAGGTGAATACACTCACAAGGTAAGATCCTATCTCCCTGTCTGTCACAGAGAGGATGCTCTCGAACTCCAACAAATGAAAGACTTTTGTGAAAGACAAAGATGAAAACAGGAAAACAAAACAAACCCACACACTTCAGTAACATTCTAGGCTTTGGATAATTTACAAAATCTGAATGAACGGTGATAAAATCGGGTTCAAAAAGTAAAAGTAAAATAAGCTTAAAGGGCATCAAGTATTCAAATATTCTTAAGCTTTTTGCTTTTGTTTCATGCTGGAAACATGACAAGACGAATAACACTTGAACCTGCCAGCTGGCAGAAGTCTGTCTATTTTTTGTGTGGTGTTGAATATTGTTGGCCCAATATATTGTAAGAAATATTCACAACTAATAGAAGGTGAAAATAAAATGTAGATAGTAGTGACACGTCTTTGCTGACAACTCAAGAAACAAAACAGTGAATTAATAAAACCTTCACCCGGTATATCTGAAGTTTCAGCAGCTTCATAAACTGGCATTTGATTAATGTTCAGCCCTACAATCTTTTCTCCTAGTGCAAAAAATATATATATTAAATCCTATATGTTGTTATATTAACTGATTCTGTACTTTCCGGATGACAGGCAAGTGAACAACACCAGCAGCCCTGCAGTGATTCAGTAAATCTGTAGCATGCAAGACACCTCCAAAAAAAAAAAAACAAAGCTCCAAAAAGTTAAATTCATGAATGCTGAGAAAAAGGAGGCAGTCAGTGGAGAGTGTCTCGTGTCCACTCCATCGAATACACCCCTTCTTTTGTTTTTCAGTGTCTGTGTGACCTTCTCTGCGCGCTCTCTCTCTCTGTATGTGTGTGCTCTACCCTCTCACTGTCACCATGACAAAAAGGCTATGTGAGCATGTGCATATGTGTATAACAGAGAGGCAAAGTGAAAAAGGCTCAAACTGAAGTGGCATGATTTTCTAACAATGTGGCGTTTAGAAGTCGCACTCACATCTCACGCTTTCTTTTCCTTCCACATATACCCTTTTGCTTTCATGAGTAAATGTTACAAGTTCACATTTCCTATCTCTGAAATGCCCCTTGTCTGATTTACAATCTTCTCTGTCGCTTATTTTTCACAGAATAAGCAGCCTCTGTGTGCGGGTGTGTTTGAATGTGCTGTATATGCGTGACAGTGTCTCTGTGTGCACAGCCAAGAGTGATGCGAGTGCGTGCCTGAATGATTCAGTCAGTGAATGAAACCAACAATGAGACACAAAGAACCCAGGGAGCGAAAGCAGCATATAGAAAGGCCAAGGTGAGAAGTCCTGTGACTGTTTTTTTATATGCAAGTGGGGTCTTTACACTGACTACACACCAAACCATGCAGACTCTGAGTCACTATGGGGACCTCAGTGTTGGTGTCTTCTGTGACAGACTGGTCCATTCTGCGTTTCAATGGTTTAAGGTGTAGTTTTAGCTTGTGGTTAGGTTGGGGTTAGAATTAAGGAGGCAGGGAATGCTGGGGAATTAGAGTTCCCACAGGGATAGTAAAACAAATGTGTTTGTGCATGTAGGTGTGCGTATGTGTCAGTGATTTTATGTCAGTAATTATTGATGCTCCATATTCCATGAGTAATGGTGCGTAGTGCTGACACTCTGCTACAGGTTAACGGTGTAGCACGAAACACACTCAAGTACACAGGGTGAAACACACTGGGCAAAACACACACACACACATACACACGCACACATATATATACTGAACAGTGCCCCCCCTTCTCCCATCTTTGACAAATAAAGTACAATCTGCCACATAGCTATTCCAGCGACTAGTGCTGAAAAGGAGCAGTTCGCTGTCATTAACGTCAGTGAAACTGTGGAGCGAGACTGATGAGATTTCCTGATTTACACTTTTTAAATGGCCCCAGCCTGGCAATTAGAAACAAGCATATTCCTTCAATACGCATCAAGAGTATAACCCAGGGCCCATGCATATACTGATATTGAAGAGTTTCAAAAAGACCAAGTAAAATATTTAGATTTAATAAATTCTTTTTACAAACCGGATTCCAAAAAAGTTGGGACACTAAACAAATTGTGAATAAAAACTGAATGCAATGATGTGGAGATGGCAAATGTCAATATTTTATTTGTAATAGAACGTAGGTGACAGATCAAAAGTTTAATCCAAGAAAATGTATCATTTCAAAGGAAAAATATGTTGATTCAAAATTTCACAGTGTCAACAAATCCCAAAAAAGTTGGGACAAGTAGCAATAAGAGGCTGGAAAAAGTAAATGTGAGCATAACGAAGAGCTGGAAGACCAATTAACACTAATTAGGTTAATTGGCAACATGATTGGGTATAAAAAGAGCTTCTCAGAGCGGCAGTGTCCCTCAGAAGCCAAGATGGGTAGAGGATCACCAATTCCCACAATGTTGCGCAGAAAGATAGTGGAGCAATATCAGAAAGGTGTTACCCAGCGAAAAATTGCAAAGACTTTGCAGTTATCATCATCAACTGTGCATAACATCATCCGAAGATTCAGAGAATCTGGAACAATCTCTGTGCGTAAGGGTCAAGGGCGTAAACCCATACTGGACGCCCGTGATCTCCGGGCCCTTAAACGACACTGCACCACAAACAGGAATGCTACTGTAAAGGAAATCACAGAATGGGCTCAGGAATACTTCCAGAAACCATTGTCAGTGAACACAATCCACCGTGCCATCCGCCGTTGCCAGCTGAAACTCTACAGTGCAAAGAAGAAGCCATTTCTAAGCAAGATCCACAAGCTCAGGCGTTTTCACTGGGCCAGGGATCATGTAAAATGGAGTGTGGCAAAATGGAAGACTGTTCTGTGGTCAGACGAGTCACGATTCGAAGTTCTTTTTGGAAATGTGGGGCGCCATGTCATCCGGACCAAAGAGGACAAGGACAACCCAAGTTGTTATCAACGCTCAGTTCAGAAGCCTGCATCTCTGATGGTATGGGGTTGCATGAGTGCGTGTGGCATGGGCAGCTTGCATGTCTGGAAAGGCACCATCAATGCAGAAAAATATATTCAGGTTCTAGAACAGCATATGCTCCCATCCAGACGTCATCTCTTTCAGGGAAGACCCTGCATTTTTCAACAAGATAATGCCAGACCACATTCTGCATCAATCATAACATCATGGCTGCGTAGGAGAAGGATCCGGGTACTGAAATGGCCAGTCTGCAGTCCAGATCTTTCACCTATAGAGAACATTTGGCGCATCATAAAGAGGAAGGTGCGACAAAGAAGGCCCAAGACGATTGAACAGTTAGAGGCCTGTATTAGACACGAATGGGAGAGCATTCCTATTGCTAAACTTGAGAAACTGGTCTCCTCGGTCCCCAGATGTCTGTTGAGTGTTGTAAGAAGAAGGGGAGATGCCACACAGTGGTGAAAATGGCCTTGTCCCAACTTTTTTGGGATTTGTTGACACCATGACATTTTGAATCACCATATTTTTCCCTTCAGATGATAAATTTTCTCAGTTTCAACTTTTGTTCCGTGATTTATGTTCTATTCTGAATAAAATATTGACATTTGCCATCTCCACATCATTGCATTCAGTTTTTATTCACAATTTGTTTAGTGTCCCAACTTTTTTGGAATCCGGTTTGTATTTTTATTAGTGTGGGGCAGTTACAAACTCAGTGTAATAATAATTATGCATTTGTATGATACATTACATCTACAGTAAACCTATTTGAGTACAAATTTCAGTCAGTAGGGAAGTAGACCACAAAACCAAATTATAATAATTTTTTTTAAAGGAGTTTTGGATTTGACGTCCCAAACTCATCCACAGTGTATAGGAAGAGTAATTAAAGAAAAAGAAGATTTCTGTTATTTCATATGAAAGTGGTATTAGGAGTTGAATGTTTTTCTCAGCTCAGCTGTCATAGCTGTTTCAGTTTTACACCAAACAGTTACAACAAACCATAAGCTAATTCAGTGAAACTATATGCAAGCGTCAGTCGCTTTTGCAGCTAAATTTAAAAAAAAAAAAATCAAACTGAGTACCAAAAAAAGAAAATATCAGCCATATCTCACTGCATGAGAGGGTGTAAGGCTTCTAAACCACCCACCCATGACCTCCTGCTAAGATTACAGACCTGAGACATTACCCCCAGTGACTTTTCAGCCTCTGAATCTTCCAGAACAAACTAACTGTTTGCCTCTGAACTGGCACTTGTCAGATCCTTGGTGTTTGAACAAACCTACAATGTCATCCTAGAGATGACCTGGATGATGAAATACCACAATGATGTAATTACAGTGAAACTGAGTGACATGAAAATAGAAATGCCAGTCATAAGGGTGACACAAACAGTGATATATTGGAAGATCTGGGTACAATAAATATCCCTAATTAGGAGGTGATGTGACATGTAGTGCTTAGAACAAAACAGAAAACTATCTCACATCTGAGCAAAATGTCTTTTAAAGTTGTTAATTCTGGGACTGAAGTGAGGAGGTGGAAAATTGTGAAGTATTACAGATCACAGCTACTGTATGACAGACAGCAGCATACACACAAATGCAGATGACTCAGGGCCTATGTGACTAATGGAGGGCACAGACATAGACCTACTGTAAATGCGAGCATAGGCTGACACAGCCAATGTAGCAACAAATGAACAGGGAACACTTGCACCAAGGAACCACTTTGACTGTGTACTGAAACTGCAGAATGCACTGGCAGAAAGAGATAGAGTGAAGGCAAGGTTAATCTTTTGCTTTTTAAACAGCCTTAGGTGTGTTATTACACCATTAGAGCCAGATTTCCCCATGTGCCCAATGAAAACTGTTTAACCACAGCCGAACTGCAGTGGACCTTAACCTGTACAGAGAGAGTGAGAGAGAAAGGGAGAGAGGGAGGGGGAGCAATACTGACGACCATCCAAACCAGCAACAGAGCTACTAAAAAGCAGTCAAAGAGCAACGTGCACTGTCAGACAAAAGTCACAGACAGTCCCTGTCCCTACACTATTTTGCGTTTCATTCCCCTAAGAGAAGAAGGGAGAATGTTACAGGAGAAGAGGGGAGAAAATTTTAAGATAATTTCAGTGTTTGGTTACTCAGCCGTTTTGCGGGACACAGCAGTTTTCCGGCGCGTCGACCCTGCTCGCCATCTCCAGTCCGTGCGCCGCGAGCACAGCGACCACCGTGCTCGGGAGCGCACAACGCAGTCACTGTTAACTGCTAAGTGAGCCGTGAGTGATCGGAGCTGATTAAAACACACAGATACGACCGCGCGCACAACCACAGAAGACACTCAGAGGAAACGTGATACTAATGCCGATGAGTTGTCATTTGTCTTTAAAACGGAGGCGTAAAATCGCGCCCACGCTTTAAATGCAAAATATTCTAAAGCCTCGTTCCGATTGTGCTTCTTGCCTTTTTTCCCTCCTCTGAGTCAGGTGGTGTTACCTGAGCGAAATTAATAATACCTCAGCTCTATTTTACAAGTGCTCTTGAGCACGAGAGTGAAAATCCTTTGCGCACTTCGGGCGCTGTGGATAAGAACCCTCCGATGTGGATTCAGTTGATCTTATAAGACCAGTTAAAGTGGGGTGTCGTGGTATTTATGAGTCAGGTCAGATTTATAAAAAGGGGCTTTTAAGAGTTCTGCAAATAAGTCAGTTATTCACTTAACTGGATAATGGAAATATTAACTGCTCTCTTCTTTCTTAATGTGTCCAATTCCCGACAAAGACAGAATCTTATTATAGCCTCTTTTTACTTCAATTACTTAACATAGGCGAGTAAGGCAATTACTAGTCGTTTTCTCTGTCCGTCGACACTCGGGTACATTTTATAAGGGGCAGGGGGGTTGATTTTCTTTCCGTTTGAGGGACTTCGTGTCATTAAAAAACCTTTAGATCTTTTTTCTTTCTTTTTTTTTTAACAAGGGACAACCTCTACAACTTGTTTCAAGTGTGCAGCAGAAAATGTTTGCAAACAGTCAGTGCTGATCCCGCCCGCCCCCCAGTATAGAAAAGCAAGTATAGTTTTGTCCAGGAAACACTCAGTCATCAGGTCTTTCCTCTCAGAGAACTCAAACTGGCACATGAGCAAGTCAGCAACTAGCCAGGGTTCGCGTGTCTCAGGTGGCACCAGTTAGAATGCATCTGTCATTTGAGCTTGGACTCAATTACTTATTATTCTACACACATGCGCGGATACATGAGGCGTCAAGGTGAATATTGGCTATTCGGTTGTTATTTAGGAGAGGAGAAATTGCCTTTTCAGGGAATTTTTAGGCAAGTATCGTGATGTTGCTATAACCCCCTGTCGTTGGTATACCATCTCAGTAAAAAAGCAAAAAATGGTGTGAATTACTTTAATTTGGTCCAGTGTGACACTTGTAATATACTTAAGTTATTATTAATATTGTTTCCTTGCAGGATAGAAAGCTGGGTAACTAAGTTTTGTGTTTGGTTTCACTTCACCTCACTGTTATAGCTCAATTTCTAACCGTCTTCAGGGTATCTACTCGCCCTAGGAAACATTTTAACAAAAAGAGTTCATATAAATACAATTATAATGTATGCCTTTGTTGTAAATACTACAAAAAGTTGGCTGTTTTGCCTATAATGTCGTATTTCAAAGATGAGACCACAAATAAAATATCTAGGTAAATAATAGCGAGCGGGAAATTCCGTTTTCCAGCCCAGAACAATGAAATGACAGTAAGTAAAGCTGGCAACAAGTTTTTGTTCGCACTTCCATTTCTTACCTTTCCACAGCAGAAGAAGAAGCAGCGTCTTCCAGAGGCGACACCCCAACGGCGCGCCTCCCTTTCTCCCGATCGTCTCCATCCCTCCAGTCGATAAAAACCCCCGCGACTGTTCTCAATAAGGATTCACAGGGCAATATTTTAATTTCTATATTTCTTTCTCCTTTTGTTCCAGCAGAAAGATTACTATCGCATTGGTGCCATCAATCTCATTTTCACCAAACTGCGCTCCCGCTGTGCTTGACCTACGACACCGAGCAGATGAGATTTGGAGTAAACTATAAATCCTTCTTCAGTCAGTAATAAAGAGGAACACCCCAATGGGCAATTCCGGTGCAAGCTGGCTTCTTTTTTAATCCGCCTCCCCCAAAAAACTCTCTCCTTCAAGCCAGAACCGATGAATGAATAAAATTCCCCGTAGTGATCTTTTTTCCACCAGTGCGCTTCTCTGCCTTATTTATCCAAACGGGACGGTTAAAGCTGAGGGTTAAAGCGCTGTTCTCTTTGCCTTTTTTGCAGTTTTCCTTCTTGCAAAGTTTTTAAAAAAAAATCACCAGAGGGTCACACGAAGTCCCGAAAAAAAATAAAAAAGTGCACTTCACAGTCGACTTTGAAACAGTAAAAAGCAAAGACAACTCTGTCATTTAGGGTTCTCTTATTAAATTAAAATCCAAATTCTGCTCGCTCGGCAGCAGCTCCGTCCGCTCTCCTTTTCCCTCTCTGCCTTTCCTCCGACTATCGTCCTCTTGCTGTAAGTGTTGTCTGTGTGTGCGCGTCTGGGTTCAACTTGAGAGTCTGTGTACACTCGTCCGTGGGATGGAGTGAGGAGAGGACAGAAGAGGAGGTCTGAAGCTTCCACCAGCCGGCAGAGGTAGGAGGAGGAAGAGGAGGAGAAGGGGGGCTAACAGCGACTGGGGCAGAGGAGGGTGAGGGATAAGGGCGGGATTTGGAGATTTGAATGACAGTAAAGTAACCAATCGAGTGTATAGAACTTTTATTTAGATTTTTTTGCTGAACTGTTTTATAAGATGCATTAATCTGTTTTTTATTTATTTTCTTAATACTGGGTCATTGTGGTAAAGAACAAATACCCACACTGCAACCACAGGAACTCTTTAAGATCATAGATTTTGCTGCTCTTACAATAATAATGAAAACACGGGAAAACTAGCTGCAAGTGAGCTACAATAACACATCAGTGTGGAGGAAACAGGTTAAGGCTATATCCAAGAGTAATGGAGCTTTTGATGTTAACGAGACTAAGAAAAAAAAGTTTACAATATGAATATGTCCCATAAGAAGAGGCCTATTTCTCCGCGTTGTTTGTGTATTGGTGTCAGCCAAGTGTGTGCACAAAGTCTCTCCCTGCATTATTCATACAAAGACACACGCTACACCTGTTCTCTCTGTAATCGATAGAAGACAACTTCGCACGAGCGCCCACCTATACGCACGCGCGCGCGCGCACCAACCACTTTAACTGGCAGCTTGTACAACTGCAGAATGTGATCCATCAAGCACCTTGTGATAAAACTCATTCACTTTATATTGATAGGACCACTATATGTGTGTGTGTGTGTGTGTGTGTGTGTGTGTGTGTGTGTGTGTGTGTGTGTGTGTGTGTGTGGCGGGTGGGACGGAGGGATGAACAAGTGAGAAGAGAAAGAACATTAGGGTCTTCTTTGAGTCCGAGATGATATTTCATACGGCAGCATCCCTGGTTCCCTTTGTCAGCTAAACGTGTAAAAGTTAAAGAGATGACATTGTGACTTATTGAATTGCAAATCAGTCAGGGAGAGGATGGGAGGATTTCCGGAGACGGAGATAGTCCTACGTGAGCCTTACTGCCTCTCTGCCCGTCTATCTGCTTGTCTGTCCAGCGACACGCCAATACGCTAAGAAGGAGCGACAGCCCCCCCTAGTGTCGCATTTAAAGAAGAAAGTCCAAGTGGAAGACCCCGCTGTCCATTCATCATTAACCTGTCTTTAATTAACAGTGGGCCTACATGTGATTATCACTGAAGAAGCCCTGCTGCTGATGTAAAATATCGCTCTGTCACTTCTGTCTGTTCCTTTCACAGTGCTTACCCATGTGTGCTTCATTGATCCGACATGCTCTTTTTCCACTTGTCCTTTTCCTTGCTCCCTCACTTTAACCAAACACATTTTTCTGGCCTCTCAGTCACAAGGCAGTAACATCCACAGCATTCAAGCAACTGCCAACCAAGCTACATTATAGTGCAGAACAGAATCAGTGCATTTTAAATTACTGTTATAGTGTCAAGTTATGTTTGTTTTTTTTCCAGCTAAACTATTCATCTTGGGGCTACAGCTAAAGCAAATAATTAGCCCAGCAAGCATATGGTAGAAACAAGTAATATTTTTACAAATGCAATGTCTGGATACCAGTGAGGCCCCCACTGATTGTAGAAAGTAAATTTGATACTGAATAATAAATTCAGATGTGACAAGAAATATATGGAATTTAGAAAATCTGTTTAAAAAGATCATTCTGTAGAAATAACGAAAGATGGATCATCTTAGTGTGTTATGATTAAAAAAAAGCACCCACACAGGGCAATTTGAGAGCAAATTAATACTTTTCTCTTCTCCTTCATTTCAGTTGTCACTATTACAAATAAAATCTAGGAAGAGAAGGAAATATTCACTAAAAGGAAGGCATTCATCACCAAGACTGCACTGTAATTATTAAGGGTAATTACTAACTAACTATACTTCAACTGCTGTTTGCAAAAATGTGGTACTATAGTAAAACAATGCAATGATTTGCAAACCACCTAAACAGTACAATTATATATATATATATGCCTATATGTATGTATATGTATATACATATATATACATATACATATACATATATATATATATATATACATATATATACATATACATATACATATACACACATATATATACACATATATATATATACATATACATATACACATATATACATACATATATATACATATACAGGACTGAATTTTACTGATATGAAGGATGGTTAAAAATTTGCTCATCATTTTAAGAACTCCATTTTTTCGTGTAAATTTACAAATCATGGCCAGTACAGTAGATGAGTACTAATGACTGTTGTCTTCAGGTTGTTAGGTAGCACTGTACTAAGCGGCTTTAGCCTTACCTACAGTTTCTCTCCATCTGCAAGCCACTTTGCAACCCACCTGATCTGTAACTCTTCCTTTCTATCATGTTTCTTTTGGTGTTGATGATAGATCTTTTTTTATGCTGGGGGTCTCGCTGCTCATCTCCCAACCGCTTTCCATGTATATAAATGAAAGATCATAGAGAAGTGCTCCACAAAAGAGATATCTCAATAATAAAGTTATCATATTATTAAAATAATCATGTTTTGACAATACTGGTTTTGACTTAAATCAATTTGAAATTATTGTTGGAGATCGTGGACTGCTAATTCAAATTAAGCAAATTAAACCAGTATTTTTAAAAGAGTTTTTCTAAACTGGTGCCCTGAGGAAATACTTTAAAGGGTATGCCTTTTCTGGCGTCCTCCTCTTATACTTTTGGGTTAGGTAAATGAGTTATCTCATATACAAAAATGGAAGTATCGCAGGATGCCGTAGTGAACAAGGTTCATTGCCTTTATCGTGACAGGGTTTGCTTATTTCAACAAGACAAAGTCAGCTCAAATTCTGCACATATTACAGCAACAGAGTTCAGATGGCAAGACCCTTCAGCCATTTGGTGCATTATGAAACAAAGAGATCCAAAGAGGCAATGTACTGTTGAGCAGATTAAACTTTGTATCAAGCACGGGAAAGGTTTTGCTTTCAAAAGTACAGCAATTGGTTTGCTCACTATTACAGTTTCATTAACATAAGAGTTTTTGCAATACAGAGGTAAAATGGACTATGGTTGCTGCTGTCGCAACCCTTGTGAATCCAGGACAAAATTCAAAATTAGCATGCTTTTTTTTATGAGGCATCTCACTCAGTCAAATTTCTGGATTATAGAAGTCCAGAAATCACTGCAAAAATTTCTGGCACAACTTCACCTACTTCCAAGGTGCATGGAGAGGATGAAACAATTCACAATTCAGGAACTCCAGCAATGAGGACCTTTCCACAAATGTGTTTTCATGTTATGATGTCCTATTGTTTTTAATGTAACTGCTGCACCAACCTTCTTTTAAAAAAAAATAATTAATTAATTAAATGCTGTCCTTTGTAATCATTTTATGTTTTTTTGTTTGGTCGTTTGTTTTTTTTTTTGTTTTGTTTTGTTTTGGGGTTGTTGTTTTTTTGTATTTTCACAATATTCTTTTTATGTATTTCACGCATGTGTTATTTTGAGACAGGTGAGGATTATGTCTTCCCCATCATTAATGATCTAGTCCAGTATTTACTTGGGCGTGACTTAACCAATTTACCAATACCATCCTGTTATATATCAGCTGGTCTATCTATGAAGATGTGATGAGTTAATTTGATTTTTTTTCTGTTTCCTGTCTTTTATTTAAGCAAATTTCTACAATGTTTTACTATGACCCTGATGAAGGCCACAAGCTGAAACACGTTGGTCAGTCAATAAAGTTGTTCCTCTTCCCTAAAGTGTTGCTGGAGTTCCTGCATTGTGGATTATAGAAGTCCCACATTTAATCCTAAACACTTTTTTTCCCATTCAATGGATTTACAATATATACAGTATAGTGCCAAAAGTATTCACTTACCCATCCAAATAATTAAATGCAGGTATTCCAATCACTTCCCTGGCCATACATATATAAAATCAATACCTAGACAAGCAGACTGCTTCTACAAATACTTTTGAAAGAACAGGCCACTCTCAGGAGTGCAGGGAATTTCAGCTTGGTACTGTGATAGGATGACACCTGTGCAAAAAGTCCAATGAACTTTCCTCACTACTAAATATTCCAAAAGTCCACTGTTAGTGATACTAAAATAAAATGAAAGTGACTGTAATGACACTGACCCAAATAGAGCGGGGTCAGCAGATGCTGAGCTGTATAATGAGAGAGGTCACCAACTTTCTGCAGAGTCAATGTTACAGACCTTTAAATTTCATATGGTTTCCATGGCTGAGCAAGTGCACCCAAGCCTTGTTTGCAATGCAAACCGTCAGATGCAGTGATGTAAAACACACTGCCACTGGACTCTAGAGCAGAGGAGATGTGTTCTCTAGAGTGACAAATTCTGTTTCTAAATCTGGCAATGTGATGGACAAGTCTGAGTTTTGCAGCTGCCACGAGAAGGGTTTGTCTGACTGCATTGTGCCAAGTGTAAAGTTTGGTGGAGGGGAGGTATGGTGTGAGGTTCCCTTTTAGGTGCTGGGCTTGACCTCTTAGTTCCAGTTAAAGGAACTCTTAATGCTTCAGTATACCAAGACATTTTGTAAAATGTAATGTTCCAAACTTTGTGGGAACAATTTAGATGGTCCTTTCCTGTTTCAAAGTTACTATTCAGCAGTACACAAAGCAAGGTCCATAAAGACATGGATGAATGAGTTTGGTTTGGAAGAACTTGACTAGCCTGGACAGAGTCCTGACCTCAATTTGAAAGAACTGGGATTGTGGGAGCCAGGATTTCTCGTCCAACACTGGCATCTGACCTAACAATGCACTCCTGGTGCACTTGTTAAGAATTCAGTTAAGAATTCCAAAAAACATAAGCTGTGTGGAAAGCCTTCCCAGAAGAGCTGAAGCCGTTCGGTGGTGCAAAGGGTCAGCCTGCATCATATTAAACCCCATTGTTTAAGAATAGGATGGCACTCAAGCTCATATGCATGTGAAAGGGGACGAGTGAATAATTGGCAATACAGTATATATCTACTAAAGATTATTGTTAGAACTGAAGGGCCAATATCAAAGTTCAATCCATTAAATTTAATTCAATTCAATTTTATTTATACAGACCCTGATCATTAATCCGGTACTACAATGTAAAATCACTTTTTGGGCAAAAAGTGAAATCAGTTTCTATCTTAGCACCGAGTCATCATCTGTGACTCTTTGTTTTATCCAGAATCAAATTTAAAATATTCGCTTCATATAAAAGACCTTGAACAACCAGGTCCCATCTTATCTTAAGATTTCATAGTGTCATATCACCCCAACACTTGACAGGCTGCTGGGCGCTTTCCATGATGCACTATTTCTTCTTCCCTCACCTCTTTTCACTCTCTCTGTTTATTCTTTGTATTTAATCACTAGTTATTAATAATCTCTGACTCTTTTCTCATACTGCGTCTTTTGTCTTGTCTTCCTCCCATCACCCCCAAATTGTCATGGCAGATGGCTGCCCCTCCCTGAGCCCGGTTGTGCCAGATGTTTCTTCTTTTTAAAAGGAAGTTTTTCTTGTCAATCCCCATCAGCCACTTAGCACCAGTGAGGTCAGTGTCTTTCTTAGTCATGGTTGTTATCTATAATATTGCAGATATGCTACTAATATCCGAATCAATAGCATGAATATGCTACACTAACAGCTTTTCTCAAAATAGATATTTAACTCGTCCACTGCCAACTTGTGGACCTACATTCCCACCCATATGCAGATACTGAGGCTATACACAGGACATTTGCCTTTCACCATGACATTTCTTGTCTTGAAATAAGAAAATCCCAGTCTGAATTGTCCTTTATTGTTCTTTGAGACCCAAACAGCTGTATTTGAAAAGAAATTGTCAATGTGCAGTAATTTTTGTCTACTACCCGGGTAGGACTAACAGTGCACAGGTTTATCCAAAATCCCAAAAATGGCTTGATTCAGTTTTATAGAGATTTCCCATAATCCGATTGCATGGCTGGCCACACCATTTCACAATCATCCAGAATCTCATTAGGCTGGGCTCGGCATCAGTGGTAATCCAGAATCCTTTCTAGTGGTTCAAAAAAACCAATCTACACAAACAGTGCAGAACAATGAACTTTTATTCTATCTTCTGCTCTCAACATGAGATGATCAACTTCTTTTCCTAAAATAAAATTAACTATTATCCATCATGTATAACCAAGTATGTAAGGGTAGCAGCTAGCATCGCATCTAGTATTACAAATGTCACTCCTAGCACTACAACGTTTTAAACACTTATGTTACACTACAAGGAACAACAAGATAAGTAAAAACAATACACAACACTTTCTGGTTTGTAGCACTGAATGGATATCTTTGTCTTGCTCCAACACACTTGACCCATTACTGGGACAGATCTTACCAGGAAGAGATAGACAATAATAAGCAATAACTGTAAATAATACTAGGGGGATTAGCAGCCCTGTATGTAACATGGGTTACAAATAACTGCAGGATTTAGAAATGGTAATGTATTTTAGTAAGTCTAAGAGGGTTCGGTAATGTATAGAGGAGGGATAATGGAAGACTGATGGATGGCGTGAAGGAGGACCCACACAGTTGATTCTTTTCATCTGGACATAATGTCTTTAGTGAGGGAAGCGTTTCATCACTTATCCAACTGACTTCTTAAGCCTGTGACTAAAGAAACCACTGGGATCCCTTCAACCACGTATGTCCAGATGAATAGAATCAGCATTCAGGGATTTCCTTACCTGGATTATTAAGCGTGCATCAAGACATAATTAAGAAGGACTGTGATGGAAGCCACACAGGGTAACCGCCACACCTCACCATTAGTTGCTTCACTTTGGTTTGCTTTGCAGTCACTACTTTAAATATATTCTACTTATTGTCCAATATTGTTTCTTTATTAAATTTATTTATTTTTCATTACACCTTCCAATGTTTATATGGCATGCACACATATTAACACTGCAAGGTCAAAGTTCTGTTTTATGTTTGTTTGAGTTACCTGGGGTTTGGCTTCTCCTTCATGGCTGGTAAAAGGTGTGGCAAAGGGCTGGGAGAGCTGAAGTACTGCTGACAGCCTAATTGGATGAAACCACATCATTCACTGCCTGGGGGGGTGTTTCAGGTTTGTTTAATTGTTTTGTATTAGTTGGTTATATGGCAGCCATTTTGTTTTCCCCCTTGTGTGTCATTTGGTTTAGCTAAGCCAGTATTTTAAGTTCCCTCCAGGAAGTCAGTTTGTCTTATGTTTGTTTGAGGTTTTGTTAATTGTTATCTTGAGTTTAGTTTATTGAATTGACCTCTTTTATTGGTCTGCCTGTTTAAGTTTTTTGGCTTTCTTAATTATCTTTTATATTTTTGGGTCAATAATACGGTGGCCCTGAGAGGCCAAACGGACTGCTACTTAAGAACTTAAGAATACTTAAGAAAACCACAGCCACATCCCTTATAATCTTTAACTGTTAGCCCAAATACAATTTATATAGATGTGTTATAAGAAAAATTCTTTCTGCAGTTAATAGTTAAAACTATTCTATGAACCAAATGGCCAGATTGTGCAAACTCTAGTCCATTTACTTAAAAGCAAATCGAAAGACATAAATAAGCACTGAGAATAAGAGGAGACGCTCATATTATAATCGATATGCTGATCTTGGGTTAGAATAATGTATTTTTTAGAGCGTATCAGTAAAGGTGGTTTGTTTGTTGTAGTAGACATAAGCTGCCTCCTTTTATTCAATGGCTGACAGAGACAATGAGAGAAAGGAGATTGATACAGAGAGTGCTCTTCTTTCTCAGGTCAAATGGCTCTTGTAGAAATCCTGTCGACAGCTTGTTCAGACGATACACTCCACTTGGCGGGTGGAGGAAGATGACCACAACTGACAAAGCTTCCTATTTACTTCTAATATCCTCACTTTCTCCTTTCCTCTCTCTTGCTCTCTCTCTCTCTCTCCAGTCAGAAAACCATAGCCATCACTTTGCTCATTGGACCAAACTGAATACATTAGAATCCAATTAAAGCTGGTGAAGAGAATTGTTCAAGCTTAGAGTTGTGCAGCCATGTGTGTGTCTCTGTGTGTGTTTGTAAGCTCATGGGCCTATATGTGGTGATAGCTTAGGCTCAGACAAAGTGTGAGGAAGTGTGTTGGAAATTTACATTTTTTTCGCTGTTGTTTGTTTTTTTTCTTTTATTCAGGTAAGGTCGGGGAAGAGATGAGATGATGGGGTGAGGAATGAGTATGTATGTGTATTTGTGTATGTTGCTAATATGTGTCTTGTCATGGTGCACTAATAGACACCTAGAATGTCTTTCTGTCTCAGCTCATCCAGTTTTTATTGCTCCGTTTATGCCTAGGAAGATGACTTTCAGGCATGGTAAATCAGAGCAGTAATGTGTCTGAGCATGCTCACACGTGTGTGCTGTAAGAAATCAATAACTCTGTGATGCATGACATAACGCTCATGTTCAATTTGAAATGGGACAGAGTTGTACACATACATGATACACATGCACAAAAATGGCCTCCTGAAATGTGGGAAATAAAACACACAAAGAATAAACTGAAAAGTTTACTAACAACTGTGCAGAGGTTACAGTGATCCTATCTCCCAAGAGTTATTTTTATTTTCAATTAAATTGTAGCTAAAAATGCTGCAAGTTAATTGCAGATCAAGTTTCATAGCAACAAAATGAAGAAAATGTCTTAGTTAATGTATTTGGAAGGTCACAAATATATAGATACTAAACCTATAAGT
>JAQSNX010007168.1:0-28643 GCA_029532605.1 Oreochromis grahami
AATGCAGCACTGAGGTCTAGCAGGACAAGCACAGAGATGAGTCCACTGTCAGAGGCCATAAGAAGATCATTTGTAACCTTCACTAAAGCTGTTTCTGTGCTGTGATGAGCTCTGAAACCTGACTGAAACTCTTCAAATAAGCCATTCCTCTGCAGATGATCAGTTAGCTGTTTGACAACTACTCTTTCAAGGATTTTTGATATGGAAGGAAGGTTGGAGATTGGCCTATAATTAGCTAAGACAGCTGGGTCTAGAGATGGCTTTTTAAGTAAAGGTTTAACTACAGCCACCTTGAAGGCCTGTGGTACATAGCTGATTATTAGAGATAGGTTGATCATATTTAAGATCGAAGCATTAATTAATGGCAGGACTTCTTTGAGCAGTTTAGTAGGAATGGGGTCTAAAAGACATGTTGATGGTTTGGAGGAATTAATTATTGAAGTTAACTCAGAAAGATCAATTGGAGAAAAAGAGTCTAACTTAACATCGATGGTACTAAAAGTAGCTGTAGATAATATTACATCTGTGGGATGATTATTGGTAATTTTTTCTCTAATGATAAAAATTTTATTTGTGAAGAAGTTCATGAAGTCATTACTAGTTAACGTTAAAGGGATGGTTGGCTCAGTAGAGCTCTGACTGTTTGTCAGCCTGGCTACAGTGCTGAAGAGAAACCTGGGGTTGTTCTTATTTTCTTCAGTGACGAATAGTAAGATGTTCTGGCTTTGCGGAGGGCTTTCTTATAAAGCAGCAAACTATTTCTCCAGGCTAAATGATGATCCTCTAAATTTGTGACACGCCATTTCCTCTCCAGCTTACGAGTTATCTGCTTTAGGCTACGTGTTTGAGAATTATACCACGGAGTCAGGGACTTTGGATTTGAGGCCTTAGTTTTCACAGGAGCTACAGTATCCAGAGTCGTATGTAGTGAGGAGGTAAAATTATTAACAAGATAATCGACCTCTGTTGGAGTAGCGTTCAGATAGCTGCTCTGCTCTATGTTGGTACAGGGCATTGAAGATGATAACAGTGGGTGGATTATATTCTTAAACTTAGTTACAGCACTTTCAGAAAGACATCTACTTTGATAAAGTCTACTCTCCACTGCTGTGTAATCAATTATTGTAAATGTAAATGTTATCAGGAAATGATCAGACAGCAGAGGGTTTTCAGGAAACACTGTTAAATGTTCAGTTTCTATGCCATACGTTAAAACAAGATCTAGAGTGTGATTAAAGTGGTGGGTGGGTTCTTTTACATTTTGAGAGAAGCCAATTGAGTCTAATAACAGATTAAATGCGATGTTGAGGCTGTCATTTTTAGCATCTACATGGATGTTAAAATCACCCACAATAATTACTTTATCTGAGCTGAGCACTAAATCAGATAAAAAGTCTGAGAAATCAGAGAGAAACTCTGTGTAAGGCCCAGGTGGACGATAGATGATAACAAGTAAGACTGGTTTCTGAGTTTTACAGCTGGGGTGGACGAGGCTAAGCATCAGGCTTTCAAATGAATTAAAAGTCTGTCTTGGTCTTTGGTTAATTAATAGGCTGGTGTGAAAAATTGCTGCCACACCGCCCCCTCGGCCTGTGCTTCGAGATTTCTGGTAGTTAGAATGACTCGGGGGTGTTGATTCATTTAAACTAACATACTCATCCTGCTGCAACCAGGTTTCTGTAAGGCAGAGTAAATCGATTTGTTGATCAATTATTAAGTCATGTACTAACAGAGACTTGGAGGAGAGAGACCTAATATTTAATAATCCACATTTCACTGTTTTACTCTTTGGTTCAGATGTGGATACTGTATTGTTCTTTATTTGTGATTTTTTATGTTTAAGTTGTTTATTGCTGGTTTTTAGTTTGTTTTTTGTCTTTTTGGGAGCTGACACAGTCTCAATGGAGATGGGTTTTTGGGGGGGTAATACTCACTTGTATTATGTTTTAATACATAATACATAAATATAATACTAATATTTACTATGCCATTTTGTTGTCAGTATATTGAAATGTATTATCTGTTTTTATTTACAGACATACTCTGATGGAGAGAGTAGCCGTACAAGCAGGCAGGATTTCACTGAAACGTTGAATTCTGACAAATGCGGTAAATATTCCTATCTAAAAGTAGCTCCAAATAAACTGGAAACCATGGTGCATTAATAAGTATATAAAAGATATATCTCCAAGAGATGTAATACTAGAAATTACAAATAAATAACATGCTAAATTTAGGTAAGATTAAGGGATAAAAAGGTACTAATTACTAACTATACAATACCATAATAATAGCTGTACAATACTAACTGTACAATAAACAAAGACAGGACAGAGAATATACAAAGTGGATTGTGCAGTATAGAATACCAAGTACCGATGCAAGTGCTGAATTTACAAGGAACATTGTACCCAAATGCGATTTCAGTTTCACTTCAGTGTATTAAAAGCGTAGATAAATGCATTATTACCAATCCTGTTTACTGAGTACAAATAAAAGACTATTTCTGCATCCACCTAAGCTTAAATTGTTGTGGTCTTCACTAACTTCTTTTTTCGACATTATGGTCTCACTGTATAGATTAAATGATAATTAGCTTCATGTGTGATCCAGTAACGCTGCACTAATGAATTAGACTAACTATTCACTTTAGCTAAAGTTATTAAGTTAGCTAAAGAGTTGGGATGCTGTGTAAGACATAAATAAAGCTCAAATACAACGGTTTGGACAGCGTTTTGCATGTTTCCTTACTGTAGGGGTCTCTGCAAGCATACAGGGCTCTGAGAGGGTACAAGATGACAACTTTGGAATTCTACTAGAAACAGTCGATCATATTTGTTTGTCAAAGCTGAAATCAGGGCAAACTAGGCTAAATTAGCGTTTTTAGCTAACAGCTACAATAAGCATAAAGGTTACTGTACGGCTATCATTTGTTAACATGACGCTTGTTCTTATACATGTAATACATTTATTACCAACCTGAGAGTTTATCCGCTGGTCATTCGACATGACGAATGACTTCTGAAGTCTTAATTCAGCTCAAGACGCTGTAGATTCCGTCAGTAACGCTATCAGTCTGTAGTTCTATTAATCTGCTCTTGAACCGGAACCGGATGTAAGTCCCAAAAAACTGAATTTTGGAACTGAAATTGAATTGTAGAACTGAAACTGAATGGTGAGAAGTGAATCTGAAATTATTCGAGAGCTGAATTTTTAAAGGATAAAATGCAATTTCAAAGCAAATCAATTCATTTTCAAACCATAAATTCAATTTCAAATTAGACTAATTCAAATTCAGTTTTCAAAAGCTTTCATTCAAGTTACAATTCAGATTCAATCCGAGTAATTCAAATTCAAATTTAACTTATTCAAATTCAGTTTCTGATGGCACAGATTTCTGCCCATAATTACGTTGGATCAACGTAGTATACTTGCATGGACTTAAAGTGATTTATTTAAGTATGTAGTGTGAAATTTGTTTTAATTCATTCTACACAAGTTAAAAACTTTAGGAAAACACAAGGAAATCTTGTTGTTTGAACAACTACTTTGTTAATCAAGGCAATTACTGTTAGTCTTGCTTAATGAACTGATATGGGGGTTGATAATTTCATAGAGACAGACAACCATTTGCACTTACATTCATGGGTAACCAATCACTAATTAACCTAACTCTAATTACACACAGCGAACCAGCCCGATTGTGGATTTGAACCCAGGCCCTTCTTGCTGTGAAGCAACAGCACTAACCATCACACCATCAAGCTGTCAATCCAGGTTTGTTTGACAATCCAAGTTTGACATCTGGTGAGTGGAAGAAGACTCGGAGGAAGAATAAGGAAGTGTGGCAGTGTAGCAAGGATAAGGAAAACAGGATATGGAAAAGATGCCAACGAATGCAGGGTATGCAGCATACATTGCAGGAAAGAGCATTTCCTATGAGGCATTGGCCAAGGGGCAGGAGTGACAGGAAGTCCAGTAACCTACAGAATACTATTGCACTATGTTTAGTTTCCACAGCTCATGATTTTTGGTTGTGATATTCTATGTGTTTTAGTAAAAATTATGTTTTAGTAAAAATGTGTATTAGATTTATGACATGAGCAGACACCTCTAAGTGTCCACGGACAGAATATATTAACATTTTGACCACGCTTGTTTAGACAGTATGAAGAGATTTTGGTGGCAATGACTTATTGATTGTTGAAAAAAATATGACAAAAATAATTAACGATTTGAATGAGTGAGTGTTTTGCTGTGTGACCTGTCATTAAATGTATCTTCAGTGTTGCACGAAATGCGTTAAAGAAAATTCGAAGTTTTAATTAGTGCTGGCTTTGAATTTTTAAAAGAGACTTTTAGATACAATAAACTGCATAGACTAAAACGGTGTTTTAAAGTAAAATAAAAAGTTTTTCCTTCATATTAAACAGAACTTCCTGTCTACAATCAATACAGAAGTTTGGATTGGTTTGAATGACAAAGAACAGGAGGGAACATGGAAATGGGTAGATGGGACTCCGGTGACTCTGACATAAATCTTCACTTTGGTTCAGTTTATTCCTTTTACTGAATTTTTCAAAAGATATTGGTTAAACCCAATGGTGGTTGTTAAACACAATGGTGAGCTTACATGTCAGTGGGTGGATCCCAGCTGCACAATGTCAAGGTTCAAAAATATTGAGGGGGAATCTAAAAATAACCACAGATCCAGCCGGGTGCAATTAGACGGCATTTTAATGAACACGTGTGAGTTCAACAACCCAATCAGTATTGAACTGTCTTACAAAAGTCAAAACAAAGACTTTATAGAGGTGAGAATTGTACCGCCCCCTCTTCTGTTGCTAGGCAGATTTAATACAGCATACGTCAGCCTAAACCACAATGACTTTTAACATAGTTTAAAAGAACATCGTCTTCGCGTCGAAGGCAGATGCTTCCCCTCAGCTGTCTTCACTGTCGCTTATCTCTGGGACATCTGGTGTACTTCCTGGAACAGACTAACACGTACGCCTCAACTTTGCAGCCATAAGCAAAACGTATTTCAACTCTTACCTACTAAATGAGTCTATCTAATTTGTGTGTGCGTGCACGTGCGGGGGCGCGTGCGTGCTGTGTACTCCGTACGTGTCGTGACCTCTCTCACTATATGTGTCTGTATGTGTATGTCTCGTCTGTCTGTGCGTGCACAGATGCTCTCTGCACCTTAGTTGACCTCAACTTAAGCAACCAGGCTAAGGCCATCCTGTGTGTACTGATCTTGACTTATATGTAAAATATATAAAACAACTGTTTCAATCTAACACAACTACTTAAGGCTTAATCAGCGCTTAATCAACGATACATGCATAATAGCACCCTGCTCTTAACTTGCACTCACTCTGCTTTCAGTTTCACTTCTGCAAAAGCATGTAACTTCAAAAACATGTACTTCCTGTCGCTGCAGCTCAGTTTTCTCACCCACTGAAGTCTGAACTTCAGTGTAAGAATATAAAAACATTCAAAAGCCTTTAAAATTATAGATTCAACTCAACAGTTTAAAGTGGTTCTTCTTGGACCTGTAATAAAGACTAATATAATACCAATATATTTGAACACCTGAATGCATCTAAATGCAACACCATTATTAATGATGAAATGGTAATGATGATTATACTAATAGCAGCAAATAATAGCAGTAAAATATTTCTCCTCTGGACAACAACCAAAAGTTTAAAGATGTGTGCTAATAACTTGTTTTGGCCACAGGGGTCAGAAGAAGTTCTGAACTGGTGTGCTTTGCCATCTGCAGAATTTATGCAAGCGTGTTTAAAAACCATCATGTCCTGAAAAGACAAACCCAAAACCACGTTTTTCTCATCCCCACCGTTATTTAAAATTTGGTGATTATAATGTACATTGTGTTTATACTCAGCAAAATTAGTTACAGCTTCTCTGACCCCCCCCCCCACACACACACCACACACACACACACACACACACACACACACACACAAGCAACACACATCTTGATTTCAAGATCATTTTAGTTGCTGACTTGCTAGGTACTGGGCAAGTGGTCAGCCTGATAATGGTGGAGAAGAGGACTGTGCTCATGTCAGAAATGATGAAAAAAAATCTTGGAATGATCTTTCGTGTTCATCTTCTTTTCAATGGATCTGTGAAAATGTTCCAGAAAACAACTGATTTCAGAGAGATGACTTATTCATAAATGTTTTGCAGTTTTATCTTTGACTGCAATAAGTATAATTCTATATTTCAATATTAGCCAAAAATGACTAGGTGTTTAGTCTCTGGGTGTGTTTTTTTTTGTTGTTTTTTTTAATATATATGTTTACTTTTATAATATACCATATTTTCCGCACTATAGGGCGCACTTAAAATCCTTTAATTTTCTCAAAAATCGACAGTGCACCTTATAATCCGGTGCGCCTTATGTATGAATTCTGGTTCTGTTTACTGACCTCGAACCAATTTTATGTTGTACACGGTGCTCAACATCTGTTAAAAAATGCTTTAGTATGACTTTGGTAAGCTATGAAGCAGCACCGCTTGCTGGATTGTCGGAGCATTATGGCTACCGTAGTTAGGAGCCTCGCAGAGTAATCCCGGTCCAAAAACTCTGTCTGCTTCAGGTCCCAAAGTCAAACAAACACTGCAGCATCACTGAGAGTTAAAAACTAAATTTTTTTATCTTTAATAAAATGATCAGCGTTGCTGCTTTACCTGGTGTAACAATTGAGTTTAACATCCAGGCATCCATAAAAACAGAAGTTATTAAATTTAACAGAGTTTGAAGTTAGCAGGAAGTTAGCTTGCTAGTTTCCACCTAAACATGATATAGCATGTTCTGACAGAGAGATTTCTGAAAAAATTTAAACGTACATCTCTGCTAACACTTCCAACATAAATGAAGACAGAAAACTAAACAGTAGTGACATTTGCAGGGTTACTGAAGTTGGGCTAGCTGGTATATTCTACGTGATCGCTAGCGACACAGCTATGTTAGCATAATATAAACAGCGAAGCTGGAGGATGAACGCTAACTTTTTTCCATTCGATAAAAGTTAACGTCAGGGTTGCCGATGATTAGGGACAAATGCAATCGCATGGCAGGATGCTGTAAATGGACCAAACTTCAGTCAGGAGAACAACTGAGATAATCCAGCCACAATACCAGGTTAGTCATTAACAGTGTTGGGTAAGTTACTTTAAATTAGTAACTTAGTTACATTACTAGTTACTTCTCTAAAAAAGTAACTCAGTTACTTCAAGTTACTCGTTACTTTGAAAGTAACTAGTTACTAGGGAAAGTAACTTTGGTTTTACTCAGAATTCTCTTGTTAATGTGTTGCTTCCGTAACTGGATACCCAGCAGGATTGCCAGTCTTCTAGCTTGCTTACTTGCCACAAGTGCACTGTGCCACCTACCAATAGAAAGGAAAAAATAATGTGCACATTTCCACGAGAGAAATCCCACGTTGACTGCCGCCATGATTCTAGCCTGCTTTTTACATCCAACACAAAAACTGCCGTCGTGGTGCTTTTGATTGTACTCAGAACTTGGAAATTCTGCCTTCTGAATAGGAAGATGTAGGTAACACCAGACTGCAGATGAGCTGCATACAGAGCTGGACTGGGACAAAACAATCGTCCCGGGCATTTTGACTAGAGACCGGCCCACCATTATAGGAAAAATCATAAAGCCTTTGAATGAAAATAAACACTGTTGTGACAGTGATGTACACTGTTCTGATGGTATATATGTATCAATCTATCAATTGTTTGTTGTAAGACTCAGATAATTATTTTTTTTTAAAGCGAGACATTTTAAATGAGAATAATAAAGAAAAGTATTTCCTTGTGTCCACCTTTCCCTGTTAATGCCCTACCTGGCCCTGGCAACACTTTGCTAGACCCGCCTCTGCACAGTTACCAGCTGTCAGCTACTTAGAAAAGGATCCTGGTGTTATTTGTCTCTCAGAAACAGCTCATAACTTCCCTTCAACTCATTCATGTCACCTAAAAGGTAAACCTGTTTCTCCATCACCTGTTCAGCTCTGATGATTCAGTAAGGACATCTCCTGGTTTCATCTGCATGTTTCCCTCTCACCAGATAACCAAACCGATATCATGACCAGCAGCTTTACAGCTGTGGCTCCAGCAAACATCAGCTGATACTAGAAATTAATATTAAATAAATTCTAACAACAGCTGATCAAGCTTAAACGTGCTGCTGTTGTTTAACGCGACATCTGCTGGTTTCCTCTTTCTGGCGCAAAGTGGGCGATAAACAAACAAGAGAGAAAAGCCGATCAGCTGATCACTGATCAGTTTAGTGATTGAAGTAGAAACAGGAGAGAATGAGAGAAGAAGAGGCAGCTGTGCAGCTTCAGCTTTGTGTCTTTTTCATTGTAGCTGAATTATGGGACAAACTGTGTTCCTTTTCACCTCGGTACGAAACGCGTAATATTTTCTCTGAATACGAGACGATTCTGTTTTTTACTGGACGGTTGGCAACTCTAATAATTAACCGTATGAACAAAATAAAGTTCAACATCAGTAACATAGCACCCACCCAGCTGTATACAGTAGAAACTCCGTCATGCTAGCTAGCACGCAGTACGAAAATGTCAGCATACCAAATATAAACTCCACCTAAACTTGGTTTATATCTGACTCAGACAGACTGCAGGTCATAACTTCTTACCTGAAGTTCAGTTCACCTGACACTCGGACCGGCGGCCGCTTCGGGTCTCTCCTCTTGCCTCCCTTTTCCCTCATCCACCCGCTGGCTTCCACCACTTGCTAATGTTACTGAATCTGTGGAAGCTCCGCGATATCCACCACACGAAGTAACGAGTAACGAGCCTATCTAAATCCCAGTAACGAGTAACGCGTTCCTGGTTTTGGCATAATAACTAGTTACCGTGCTCGTTACCACAATAATAACGTAGTTACTGTAACGCGTTACTTAATAACACGTTAGTCCCAACACTGGTCATTAATATACTGCAACAATATGGGAATGGAGCAGCTGCGAGAGAATTCAACATTAATGAATCAATGGTACGGAAGTGGAGGAATCAGGCCTTATGGCCTGAAAAATACGGT
This sequence comes from Oreochromis grahami, assembly GCA_029532605.1. Classification (NCBI taxonomy): domain Eukaryota; kingdom Metazoa; phylum Chordata; class Actinopteri; order Cichliformes; family Cichlidae; genus Oreochromis; species Oreochromis grahami. The sequence continues at coordinate 9,115 of JAQSNX010007168.1, forward strand.
AAGTAGTTAAGTTTTGGTTTCATGTTTGTTTTTTTTGTGTTTGAGTTAGCATTTTTATTCCTTTTTCTTGTGATATAATTTTTATTATCATATTATTATTGTTATTGAGTGTTTCTGTCTTTATTTGATCTGCTAGTAAGTGTCAGTTTGTGATCCTTTCTTCTGTTTCAAGGCTCAAGTCTAGTTTTATTTCCTGCAGTGTTTCTCAGTTCCTTATTCGTAATTTTTCGTAATTGTTTATATTCATGTCTGTATTAATTATTTTACTTATTTACTGTTTTATTTGAAACAAATGTCTGTTTCTGACCTGTATTAATTTTAATTCCTGCATCTGTTTTCACCTGATTTGAAAATTGTTTTCATCTGTGTTATTAATTTCACAGGTGTCTCATTTCTCTCCTGTTTGTCACTCCCCGATCAGTCATCGATAAATAAATAGTCTTCTCTCCCTCTTAGTCCTCATCAGTTTGTTCACATCCTTTTCGTATCACTATTCTTTGACCTTAGAGGACAAAATTGTGTGGTAAAGGAAAGGTGTGAATTAGGGCTGGGTATCGTCACTGATTTCTAGAATCGATTCGATTCGGGGGAATTTTTCCTCAGACAGTCAGAAATATTATAATTCTGATCATGTATCAGTACATATCTGTATTGTTATATCTATAAAAAGAAAGCTGACACTTGCGAGACATTATCAAAGGTGTAAGCATCACAGCAGATGCCTTTGTGTCAAAGAAACAGAGCATAAAACACAAAAAAACATGAAGGAGATTTTCCTGGCCTGGGATTTTATAGCAGATGACCTTAAAAATATTCTGCAGAAGATCAAAAACGAAAAACAACTCCCTTTTAACAGGAAGAAACCTCCGGCAGAACCAGGCTCAGGGAGGGACGGCCATCTGCTGCGACCGGTTGGGGTGAAGAAGGAAAACAGGATAAAGACATGCTGTGGAAGAGAGACAGAGATTAATAACACGTATGATTCGATGCAGAGAGGTATATTAACACATAGTGAGTGAGAAAGGTGACTGGAAAGGAAAAACTCAATGCATCATGGGAATCCCTGGCAGCCTTCGTCTATTGCAGCATAACTAAGGGAGGATTCAGGGTCACCTGGTCCAGCCCTAACTATATGCTTTAGCAAAAAGGAAAGTTTTAAGCCTAATCTTGAAAGTAGAGATAGTGTCTGTCTCCCGAATCCAAACTGGAAGCTGGTTCTACAGAAGAGGGGCCTGAAAACTGAAGGCTCTGCCTCCCATTCTACTTTTAAATACTCTAGGAACAACAAGTAAGCCTGCAGAGCGAGAGCAAAGTGCTCTAATAAGGTGATATGGCACTACAAGGTCATTAAGATAAGATGGGGCCTGATTATTTAAGACCTTGTATGTGAGGAGCAGGATTTTGAATTCAATTCTGGATTTAACAGGAAGCCAATGAAGGGAAGCCAAAACAGGAGAAATATGCTCTCTCTTTCTAGTCCCTGTCAGGACTCTTGCTGCAGCATTTTGTATTAGCTGAAGACTTTTCAGCGAGTTTTTAGGACATCCTGATAATAAAGAATTACAGTAGTCCAGCCTGGAAGTAATGAATGCATGAACTAGTTTTTCAGCATCACTCTGAGACAGGATATTTCTAATTTTAGAGATGTTGCAAGAAAGCAGTGTTACATATTTGTTTAATATGTGCGTTGAAGGATATATCCTGGTCAAAAATGACTCCAAGGTTCCTCACAGCATTACTGGAGGCCAAGGTAATGCCATCCAGAGTAAGAATCTGCTTAGATACCATATTTCTAAGATTTTCAGGGCCGAGTACAATAACCTCAGTTTTATCTGAATTAAGTAGCAGAAAGTTAACGGCCATCCAGGTCTTTATGTCTTTAAGGCATTCCTGCAGTTTAACTAATTGGTGTGTGTTACCTGGCTTCATGGATAGATAGAGCTGCGTGTCATCTGCATAGCAGTGAAAATTTATGCTATGTCTTCTAATGATGCTGCCTAAGGGAAGCATGTACAATGTAAATAGAATTGGTCCTAGCACTGAACCCTGTGGAACACCATAATTGACCTTAGTGTGTGAAGAGGACTCTCCATTTACATGTACAAATTGGAGTCTATTAGATAGACATGATACAAACCACTGCAGTGCAGTACCTGTAATACCTACAGCATGTTCTAATCGCTCTAATAGGATATTATGGTCAACAGTATCGAATACAGCACTAAGGTCTAGCAGGACAAGCACAGAGATGAGTCCACTGTCAGAGGCCATAAGAAGATCATTTGTAACCTTCACTAAAGCTGTTTCTGTGCTGTGATGAGCTCTGAAACCTGACTGACACTCTTCAAATAAGCCATTCCTCTGCAGATGATCTGTTAGCTGTTTGACAACTACTCTTTCAAGGATTTTTGATATGAAAGGAAGTTTGGAGATTGGCCTATAATTAGCTAAGACAGCTGGGTCTAGAGATGGCTTTTTAAGTAAAGGTTTAACTACAGCCACCTTGAAGGCCTGTGGTACATAGCCGATTATTAGAGATAGGTTGATCATATTTAAGATTGAAGAGTTAATTAATGGCAGGACTTCTTTGAGCAGTTTTGTAGGAATGGGGTCTAAAAGACACGTTGATGGTTTGGAGGAATTAATTATTGAAGTTAACTCAGAAAGATCAATTGGAGAAAAAGAGTCTAACTTAACATCGATGGTACTAAAAGTAACTGTAGATAATATCACATCTGTGAGATGATTATTGGTAATTTTTTTTCTAATGATAAAAATTTTATTTGTGAAGAAGTTCATGAAGTCATTACTAGCTAACGTTAAAGGGATTGTTGGCTCAGTAGAGCTCTGACTTTTTGTCAGCCTGGCTACAGCGCTGAAGAGAAACCTGGGGTTGTTCTTATTTTCTTTAATCAGTGACGAATAGTAAGATGTTCTGGCTTTGCGGAGGGCTTTCTTATAAATCAGCAAACTATTTCTCCAGGCTAAATGATGATCCTCTAAATTTGTGACACGCCATTTTCTCTCCAGCTTACGAGTTATCTGCTTTAGGCTACGTGTTTGAGAATTATACCACGGAGTCAGGTACTTCGGATTTGAGGCCTTAGTTTTCACAGGAGCTACAGTATCCAGAGTCGTGTGTAGTGAGGAGGTAAAATTATTAACAACATAATTGACCTCTGTTGGAGTAGCGTTCAGGTAGCTGCCCTGCTCTATGTTGGTACAGGGCATTGAAGATGATAACAGTGGGTGGATTAGTCAAAGGAGTTTGCAAAGAAAAGCGTCTGGACTTCTTTGAGTTGCTTGAAGACGTTTCACCTCTCATCCGAGAAGCTTCTTCAGTTCTGAAGGATGACTGAGAACCTTCACAGACACAGTGGGTGGATTATATTCTTAAATTTAGTTACAGCACTTTCAGAAAGACATCTACTTTGATAAAGTCTACTCTCCACTGCTGTAATCAATTATTGTAAATGTAAATGTTATCAGGAAATGATCAGACAGCAGAGGGTTTTTAATAATCCACATTTCACTGTTTTACTCTTAGGTTCTGATGTGGATATTGTATTGTTCTTTCTTTTTGATTTTTTTATGTTTAAGTTGTTTATTGCTGGTTTTTAGTTTGTTTTTTGTCTTTTGGGGAGCTGACACAGTCTCAATGGAGATGGGTTTTTGGGAGGGTAGCAGGCTTGAGGGGCAGCACCAGGGAGGCTGGCAGGGCAGTTGAAAGGACTTCAGTAATTGTGCTCTCCTTATTTCAGTGATGCCAAACCTGAAGGAGAGAGGAGTGTGCAGGTGGCAATGGCTCCAAAGCTGCTGCAAGCACATGACACCCAGGTCCTTGCTGTGCACAGTGGTGTTAAATGATAAACCGCAAGATATCTGATACACGGCTCATGCAGCCAGTACACAGCCTGGCTCAGATGGTGGCGAAGCTGGCAGCCATGCACCTGGAGCAGGTGGTGATGCAGCTCAACCACCTAGAGGCGCTACAGGACCAGGCCAACCAGCAGATGCAAGATTCAGAAAACCTGGACACGCTGTCTGGTGCTTCTTCTCTGCCATCATCTTTCTCCTTGCCCTGCGGTGGTCCTGCACAGGATGACTGGGGATCGCATGGACATCGGGGCAGGAGTGTTGGAGGAGCCGGCGACCGGGACACCTCCTCTGAGAGTGTCCACTAATTGAGGTGGGTCAGGTGTTCCACGTTGCTGGGGCTTCCCCCGTCCAGGAAGATACATATAGTTTTCCGGTAAGATGTCATAGGGGTATATGCCATGCCATGGTGGACTTGAGCTGTACACAGTCCCTGGTCTACCAAACCCTGGTTCAGTCAGGGGCATTGTTGGAGGCAGAGTGGGTGGAGGTTAGGTGTATACATGGGGACATACACAAATATCCCATAGTGCCACTGCAAATAAAATATAAGAGGAAAATGCATAGCGTAAAGGCTACAGTTAGCTCGTGCCTGACACATCCCTTAATTCTGGGGACAGATTGGCAAGGGTTTAATAACCTTTTGGGTCAGTGTGTGGGGATGCGTCCATGACCTTGTAGGACATGTACATGTACATGTAGTGTCTGCGCTGCACTCAGCAGTGATGCAAGGTCATTCGACACTGACTCTGGAGAGGAGGAGATGGCAAGGCCTCCAGTGATTCACTCCATGGTTGATTTCCCATTTGAGCAGTCACTTGATGAAACTCTATGCTCAGTCTTTGACCAAGTGATGAAAATTTATGGTGCGTCCTGACACAGCACTGAACGACCAGCTTTTTGTATAGATTAAAGATAGGCTTTATTGAATGAGTGGTGACACTCTCACAGAAGAGGAACACACCCAGTTGTGTTCCACTTATTTTACAGGTGGCTTGTTATACCCCCATGATAGAGCATATGGAATATGACAAAACTCTGGAGCAAATAATGGCCAGATTTTATTGGCTGAGCGTCTGGGCAGATGTGCGCCAATGGTGCGCATCCTGCCCAGAGTGTCAGCTGGTTAACCAGCCGGCCATTCCAAAAGCACCATTACTGATAATGGAGGTCCCGTTTGAGTGCATTGGTATGGGCCTCATTGGGACATTTTGCCAGGGTGCATGTGAATATCACTTTGTATGAGTTCTGGTGAATTATGCAACACGATATACTGACACTGGTCAAAGACCTTCTCTCTGGGGTGTGATACAGATCCCTCTTACTGATGCCCCCCTCACACAGCGCTCCCCACCCCCCTAGGGAAGCATCTGTGGACACCACCTTGCAAAATAACACCCTCCCAATCCAAGACCCCAGCAGCCCGGGCTCCCTCCAGTGATGGAGAGCTTGCATGCAAGATGCGGTTACCGCCAGTCTCCCCAGAGGTGATGTGATGCACACAGGCGGTAAGAGAGTCCAGCATTGAAACCAGGGCTCTAGACTAACTTTTTGCTATGGTTGCACTGGTGTGCCTAAAAAAGTTACACGTACAAAAGTTAGGTGCACCCAAATTTTTCAACTGCATCGCTTAACACCCCTGCTTTACATGTTCACTTTTTTTTAAATTGCTGTCCATACAGACAATATTGATTTGTAAATTATTAACTAACAATCTTGTCGATACAAAGTTCTTTATTTGGAGCACATTTCTACAAGAAAGATATGTTACCATATTTTTTTTTACCATAAGGCGCACCATATTATAAGGTGCATTGAGCGAAACCAAATAGTCAGATAAGTCAAACTTTACTCAACTCATTCCATACCATTGATTCATTAATGTTGAATTCTCTCGCAGCTGCTCTATTCCCATGTTCTACTACATGACTGATAGAGTTTGAAATCCGCTTCGTAAGCATGTCTCTTAACAGGTGCCATTTTGGAGTCCTTATACACACACAGTACGGTAATACTATGTTGAAGCACGGTACGTGTTACCTACAGTAGCCGTAATGCTCCAACAATCTATCAACCGGTACAGCTTCGAAGCTTACCAAAGTTGTACTAAAACATTTTGGCAGATTTTTGAGCGTCTTGTGCAACATAAAATCATTTCACGGTTAGTAAGCACAACCAGAATTTATACATAAGGTGCACTTTTGAAGAAATTAAAGCATTTTAAGTGTGCCTTATAGTCCGAAAAATACAGTACTGAAAAAGTTCTTGTGCTTAAAGTGCTTCACTGAGCTGAAATTTAAACAAAATTAAAATATCTCAAGATATATCTTAAATAAAAAGAAAGTCAAAATTAAAAGTGCTTCAAAGGCTTCGAACTGGACATCTCAGTATCTGAACATCATACCTTGGACATGGGCATCTGAGGTTCCACCCTTGACTATCTCTGATTGGTTTAAACCACGATATAGCATTATGTGTGTCTGTTGTTGACCACACAGAGACTTTTAGATTTGCAGAGACTTTTTTTTTTACTCAAGCGGCTGGTCGCACCGGTGTGACCAGCAGTGCGACCAACCCCCGAACCAAATGATGGACCTAGGATTTTTTTTGGGGGGGGGGGAATATTGACACATTGGCGGAATGTGCAGGTGTTGCCATGCGCTATTGGATTATTGTGGGAATTCTCTATGTCATTTCCCCCTTTCTGCGCCTCTGCGCAGAGACATGCTTTCCTCCCTGTCCGGGATGTGTACATCCTCATCACTGAAAGAGTGTCCACTGGCCTGTAGGTATGAATAGACTGCAGAGTCCTGGCCTGACGAGGTAGCTCTTCTGTGTTGTGCCATCCACTTGGCCAGAGGTTGTTTAGTTTCCCCGATGTATAAATCCTGGCAATCCTCCTGGCACTTAACAGTGTATACTATGTTACTCTGTTTTGTGTCAGGGGACCCGATCCTTGGGGTGGACCAATTTTTGGCGCAGCATGTTTTGGGGTTTAAAAGCCACAGAGACACGGTGTTTAGAAAAAAATGTGTCTCAACTGTTCCAATACTCCTGACACATACTGGATGACTACAGGTTTTCGCTTAGGCAGCGGTTGTCCTTCTCTCCTGGATCGGCTGGAGCTTTCTTTTGGTGCCTTCCCAGCTTTGACAAAAGTCCAGCTGGGATAACCACATTTACTCAGGGCCTTCGTGATGTGATGTTCTTCTGCTCCCCTGGCTGCTGTTTCTATGGGGATGGTGTTCGCTCTGTGTTGTAGCGACCTGATGACACCCAGTTTATGCTCCAGTGGATGATGAGAGTCAAACCTTAAATACTGATCCGTATGTGTACGTTTCCGCTACACATCAGCTTTTAGATGTACCCCATTCCTGATGGAAATCTCACAGTCTAAGAAGGCTAACCTGCCACTTTTCATATCCTCCCTGGTGAATTTGATGTTGGTCCACCGAGTTAATGTGATCTGTGAATTGTAGTACATCCTGAAATTTGATTTTCTTTGATTTTGATGGACTTTGATCAGTAGTGTTGATCAGTCATGAATTTGCATATTAATGATCAAGGAACTGACCTCCCAGCCCATTTTTCATTCAGTGGTGCTAGTTTCAGTCATTGTGCAATGTACTGTTTATAAGGTTGGGGAAACCTGCAGTCAGCTGAGACTAAAGAAGTCACTTGGATGAGTGACAAAACATTTCTCCCACTGAAAGTGCTACATCCAGATGAACAGAATCAACCTGTTGGGATTTACGTACTTGAGTGATTGAGCAAGAATCAAGACATAAGTATGATAGTGTTATATGTAAATTGTCAAGGCAACCATGGTTTAGGAATGTAGAGACAACTAATATTGGACAAATAGCTGTAAGCATATTCAAGACATTGACATTTTTGAGTCTATATAATTCATTTACATTGCTTATGCAATGTGCATGCTTTGTCTTGTCCCCAGGACTATGGACTGAATTTCATTGCATAAGATTTGCCTTTTGTGAGACTGAATGGCAAGCAGCTGGACAGATTTGGGCGAAAGAATTACTAGACCATTGTGTCATTGTGGTGAGGCTATCAAAGGATTTCATTCAGGATTTCATTTTAGCCTGCATCCATGGAATGGACTCAGTTGATGTAGACATCCTGATCACTCAACTATCTCTCTCCTGTTGATAGATCAGCTGTTGAGAAGGCTCTCCACGGCACATTGGATAATGATGAAGAAGACCTGCTTGACCGCTTTACAAGGATGGGTTCCCACTTCCTACCACCTAAGAACAACATGCAGCCTGCCATTAAAACAATGGCTCACAAGGTCATTCTCCAAGAGCCAAAGTATGTAATGGATTGCTTCTCCACACCCATGGCATGTCTGCATCTGAAACTGTCAGATAAGGAAAGTGTGTTGTCACTGTATGAGACAAAGAAGGCCACAGGCAAAAGAGTAGTGCAGGTGGCGAGTGCCATGATGGTCTCTCTTAGATGCATGTACGTGCAATGTAAGTTCACAGCTTGATATGGGCCTGTTGCTGGAGGCTATTGCACAGTTCATATATATCTGGATCACAAAAACACACTCATTTTTACACTGTTCAACATGTTCTTCAGTGGGGCAAAGGAAGTCTCTTGTCCATAGAGCTCAGGTAATGCATTAGATTAGGCCGACCACTGGGGATATTGATGTTTTTCGATGGCATGATGGAGTGTGTATTCCAAACCTGTGCAGTGTCATCCAGCTGATCCTGTTAAAAAGAATACATAAATTTAACAAATGTGCATACATGCCTGCCTAAAAAAAATAGCAGCCTAAATTATAGTATTTACACAATTTTCATTTCATTTACTCCCTGCTCCTCTCCACCTCTTGTCCCTCTCTTGTCTTTCTTCCTGCAAGCCTCCCCATTCCCTCAGCCTGGCCCTGCTCTCATCTCTCACTATACTTCATCTACTCCTGCTCTATCACTTCCTACGTTCCCTTTATCTCTCACTCACACATGCATGCATCCATACACACAAGAAAACATAATTTATTAACTCACCTGGATAAGTCCCATGCAACAAAACTGAAAGTGGTTTTTGTCCAGAAACCCATCATCAAAGTACCCGTTGTCTCTGATGTCTGGAAATAAGGACAACCAGAACTCCAGACACTGGCTGCGAAGAAAATGCCACCAGTATTCAATTCTCTGATTGGCAGTACCTGCTCCCTCCACGTAACTCTCAAGGGTGTCGTTTGGAGCCACGGGCACAAGGAAATGCTGAAAGCCTCTAACGTGGCCATTTTCAGTTTCAAGATCATCCCTCATAACTCTAGGGCAGCCCTTTAAGCACTGTACTGCTTCTATGTAATACCCCTCGATCACTTTCGGATTACTATTTCTTGTGTAGGCATTAAACCAGGTTATTTTTCTTGAGAAACCATCAATAACCCCATTGATAGAGATGCCATATGGCTTCAGTTTATCACGAGTCCAGGTGCCAGATGAAGTTCGGCCCTTTAGAAAAATAGTTCCTTCACCTGAGACGTCTTGCTTGTCTCAGTGCTACCTCAGGAATCCAGCTCCTTCAACACCAAGCCCACATCCTTTTTCGTCACATGTAGTCCATGTTCCCTTCATCTAGCGTGCATTCATTGGTACCCGTGAACCTGCGCAGAGTACTGCAATTGGTTGCCAATGAATTCAACCAAGACTGCCAGGTAGGGATGGGTACCGGTGTCCGGTACCATGATGGCACCGGTTCTGACACAAACGGTAGTAACCAGACCGAAAAGCAGCGCACATTTCGGTGCTTTATTTCTGTGCTTTTTTTTTCCTGAGCCAATTCTAGCCAATCATTTTACGTTTCCGAGGATAGTAGGCGGGGCCAGGTACGTACGTTCTTTTAGAGCAGAGCTACAGATTAAAAATGCCCAAGGCGAAGCTATCAATAGTCTGGCTGTACTTCACAGCAAAAGATGCAAACTCAGCAGCTTGCAGCAAGTGCTTTAAGCTGATACTGTGATACTGTCAAAGGAGGTAACACCTCAAATCTGATGAAACACCTGGCGACGCATAGCGTTTTTTTTTAAAGCCGAGAAATGCGCCGTGTTTGATAGCTCGCAGCGAGACCTCACACCGTGCACATCTACTGCGGGTGTGGTGCCTGTTATCGGACCCGGAGTTAGCAACATCCCCCAAAACCCCGAAGAGGAGAGTCCTGGCCCCTAGCCCTGTCAGCGTAGCAGAAATGATGACGGATGATGATGGCAGCAGCAGCCGTTCTCCTCTGCGTGAGTAGCTTCATGTTGTTCGTGTGTAATTAACGTTGAGTACGCTAACCACATTATTACATTAATGCATGTAAGGTGAACTAGCAAACACCATCGTAGTTACATGCGGCTGTCTTCTTGTTTGAAGAAAAAGGCTAAAATGACCAAAGAAAAAGTGGAAAACAGTTAAACATGAGAGGTTTTTGGACAGACATGACTGGGGAATAGGACAGGGAGTGGTTGTTTCTAAGTGATGGGTCTGTCTGGCACAACCCCTCGCTGGAACGAGACAATTCAACTACAACAGCAAAAAGCAAGACGCAAGTCACCAGAGCTCTTTGTGTTACTCGTGCACGAGAGAGAGAACCATGACAAGCGCCGTTCCTTCGCTTGACCCCAGTCGCTCTTGTCTGCTCCCTCGCAACACTGCTCTTTATTGAGGTTAACTGAGTATGCATAAGTTCATTAACATATGACGTCTTACACAGGCATACACGTCAACAAAGGGTACCAGTCTGTGCATAGTGTAGGTATGTGTGTGTGTGTGTGTGTGTGTGTGTGTGTGTGCGTGCGCGCGTGCGTGCGTGCGCGCGTGCGTGCGTGTGTGTATATGTGTGTGTGTGTGAAGATGTGTCCCTGTGAACGACTTCCCTAAACCTGCTGGCCAGCAGGTTTAGGGAAGTCCAGCAGTTCATCTAAACAAAAGGCACTTATACTAAAACAGATATACGTGTGTTTACCATATCATATATCAGCAAGAGAAGATATGACCTCTCTCATGACCCTAGGAGGTGTGTGATCTATGCCAGAATACTCTGAAGAGGAGGGAACGCACTCCCCTCTTCACAATACACAGACTTGTTACAGACCCCCTAGGAAGAGGCATTCTTTCGATCTACAAATGATTATATACTTCTAAGCATATATAACTATATATTTCTAAGCATAAATGACAATCCAACAATGTAAACCTAACACTAAGGTTTCAATACTGACCTGGAGGTGCATGGACTTAAAACTTTTGCGGGATCTCACAAAAGTACATCTTCCTGTTTTTTTCTCCAATGTCCCTTGCAGGGCTCTGTGTCTTTGTGGAAATAAAGAACTGACTGTCTCCTTCAAAACTGAACAGAAAAAAAAAGTTTGACTTCTATTATTTTTCACACAGTCATTGTTGGACAAGTCTTGTGTACCATTTTAGAATGGTAAGAGCACAGCAGTAATACTTCCTTATTCTTCTAAATTTGTAGTATTACATTGCAGAACTATTACACTGCAGAAATTTTTGCACAGGGTAGCATATGCTGGCTTTATTGTATAAGAAAGTCAATTGACAGTGGAGAAAGACACTACAGTTTTTGGCTGCCATTTGTCAGACCTCATGTAATTAGGAATAAATCCATTCAGTGTTCTTCTTACCCAATTCATGAGCTTTAGCTTATCCCAGTTTTCATAGGGCAAGAGGCAGGGTACAAAATAGTAAATACAGTGCAGGCCAAAATAATTTATTATTTTATGTAAATAGTTTTTATGTGGAGTGCCCTCTCCGGGTCGGGGATGAGTTCCTGCCCCAAGTGGAGGAGTTCAAGTATCTTGGGGTCTTGTTCGCGAGTGATGGGAGAAGGGAGCCGGAGATTGACAGACGGATTGGTGCTGCGGCTGCAGTGATGCGGACGCTGCACCGGTCCGTTGTGGTGAAGAGGGAGCTGAGTGTAAAAGCGAAGCTCTCAATTTACCGGTCGATCTACGTCCCTACCCTCACCTATGGCCACGAGCTGTGGGTAGTGACCGAAAGAACGAGATCGCGGATACAAGCGGCAGAAATGAGCTTCCTCCGAAGGGTGGCTGGCCTCTCCCTTAGAGATAGGGTGAGAAGTTCGGCCATCCGGGAGGGGCTCAGAGTAGAGCCGCTGCTCCTCCGCATCGAAAGGAGCCAGTTGAGGTGGCTCGGGCATCTGACAAGGATGCCTCCTGGGCGCCTCCTGGGTGAGGTGTTCCGGGCATGTCCCACCGGGAGGAGGCCCCGGGGCAGACCCAGGACACGCTGGAGAGATTATATCTCTCAACTGGCCTGGGAACGCCTTGGTATTCCCCGGATAAGCTGGAGGAGGTGGCTGGGGAGAGGGAGGTCTGGGCTTCTCTGCTTAGGCTGCTGCCCCCGCGACCCGGCCTCGGATAAAGCGGATGAAGATGGATGGATGGATGGATAGTTTTTATGTTCAACTTGGGTTCCATAGGCCCTATAGAAATGTGGAAATTACTAACTTAAAACCACATACACATAAAAAATGACTTGTTTGTTTGTGTGTGTGTGTGTGTGTGTGTGTGTGGTTGTTTGTTTGTGTACCCATTTGAGTTGACCCATACTGACACTGCAGTATTGGAATATGATATTAATATTATTGTCATTCAGTGAGAGGGGAAAATATATATTACTAACAAAAAATGGTCATAGAAATTATGCAATGCAAGTACCTCACAGCTACACATGTCACACTTATGCAAATATATAGCACAGTAATTTCTAAATTGCAACATTAGAACCCCTCAGTGAATCGCTACCTTATCATGGTGGAGGGGTTTGTGTGTCCCAGGGATCCCAGGGGCTATGTCCGGGTCTTTTTCCCCCTGGTAGGGTCTCCCATGGCAAATTGGTCCAGGGTGAGGGACCAGACAAAGAGCGATTCACAAGACCCTTATGAGGAAAACATCGAGGGAACAGTTTACGCTGCCCGGGATAGGGTTATTGGGGCCCCACCCTGGAGCCAGGCCCAGGGAGGGTGCCCGAGAGCGAGCATCTGGTGGCCAGGCCTTAGTCCATGGGGCCCGTCCAGGCACAGCCGGCTCGGGCAGTGGCTGAAGCAAAAACTCAGGTGTGGGAGGAGTTTGGAGAGGGCATGGAAAAAGACTTTCGGACTGCCTCGAAGAGATTCTGACAAACCATCAGGCGTCTAAGGAGGGGGAAGCGGTGCTCTACCTGCACTGTATATAGTGCTGGTGGAGCGCTACTGACTTCGACTGAGAAAATTGTCGGGCAGTGGAAGGACCTCCTTAATCCCACTGACACGCCTTCCGAGGAGGAAGCAGACTCTGGGGATGAGGGGGATGACCCGCAAATTTCCGGGGGCGAGGTCACTGAGGCAGCTTGTGATGGCCGTGGCCACACCCTAAAGGCAGTAACTCTTGTATTTTCATTTGAACATAGTAACACACTTTAGTTTCCAAAAACTTTATTGATTGGTTTGGATACATTTGTTCTATTTTTAAGCGCGCACATTTAGTTTACTTATGTATTCACACCACTTCATTTTTGACTAACCTTTATCTTTTTATTTCTTACCTGCTATCATCCCTGGGAGTTGCTAGACAAAAGATGGTAGCCAGGGTTTGACACCATTATATGCAAAGGGGGCTAATTGGACCACACCACCACTTCCTATTGAAGGGGAGAATGTGTGTTTTCTTTCATTTAAAAATAAAGTATTTGTATTTAATTAAATATTTGGGTTTAGGGTTTAATGGTTTTGGTTTTCTTCTTTAGTGTTTACTTCATTAACAAATTAGAATGTACTGCATTGTGTTGTGATTTATGATTGTGTTTGTTTGTCACCCCTCATGTGTCACAATGGTCTGATCAGCCATTATATATACCCCTGTGTGTCATTTCATGTTAGGTCAGTTATCTTTGTTTGGGCAGTCATTTGGTTTGTTAAGTTTGTAGTCTTAGCCTGAGTTCAGTTTTGTTTCTTTGACCTCTTTTATGAGCTCAACATTTATTGCTTTTGTAAATATGTTTTGGGGTTAAATAAATGGTGTCAGTGGTAAGACATTATAAAACACATTGAAGGAATACAAAACAGTCAGTTTTGTTCAGAGAACTACGTGCGCACGGGTGAGTGATCGGATGATACTCACCCCGAGGCCTTGCAGTCAGCTTTATTTATACTCAAGCATGTTTGCGTCACAGACACATGTAAGAAGAGATAACATACCACTCCTTACAAAGCATAAAACATATACGTTCAACTGTCAGTAAGGAACTGGTCAAGCCTATCTTAAGGGAGACAGAAGCCAGTTGGTTCCTGTTCCCAACGGCAGACTCAGCAAACTCAGCAAAGGTGAGGTTTCCTGTGGCAACCTCCTTATACCAGTCATTTTCTTAGAAGTCAGCAAGGCTCACGTGCATGTGTAGTGACAAGATACATGTAGTATAAAATATATGAACATCATTGTACATTCGCAAACCTATTTAGGGAAAGCATGTTATTTAATAAAACATTAAACAAAATCTCTTAACATTCCCTGCTGTTGTTCAAATATTTTTTACATACTTCAACTTCTAGTCACTTGTGTATACATTTTCAACCAGAGTATCATTTAGTAAAATTGATATGATCAACATTTAGGTTTGTTTTCACTTTGTTGACAATAATTAAAAACTGTCTTCTTCTTCAAAGTCTGTGTTTCGGTCCTGATGTGTAAGCAACATCATCATCTCTTGGTGAAACGTAACATGTGGTGTGATGGCAGTTGCTATGAGTCTGTTGATTAATGCTCTAATGCAGGGAATACAACAACATCCACATAGAGTGAGTATTGCTGCAAATACAGCCATGGACACTAGAATTGATGACACCAGAGTACGGTACTTCCCGAACATATCCATCCAGCTGTCCCACATCGAAGTGTCGACTCCCGAATGTTCTTTCATTTTTTCATTTAGGGTCTTTAAACCCTCCAGGGCTCTGGTGAGGCTTCCATCTGCCGCTGTATTGTTGGGTATGAATGTGCAGCATTGTTCTCCAAACATTGAACATACCCCATTCTTTTCACTCAGGAGCATGTCCAGTGCGACCCTATTCTGGAACGACATTAGGGATGTGGCTCTCAGTTGCTCAGCTACTGCGTGGAGTCCGGACATGGTCAGATTGCCTAATCGCTGCACGTTATAGTGAACATAGTTTATTCTGTCCACGTTTTTGTTGATAGTGCACCACCAGCATACTGATGACTCGAAACCAGCAGCCACCTGGTCCACTAGTTTGTATTCATCTGGTACTCCTCTGGGGACTCCTATGGCGTCTATGTACGTTGGGTCGGGCTCAGGTTGCGCTGGGGCTGGAGCCGATCTTTTCCTCCGGCTTGCAAACCATTGCCGTTCAGCATTCATGGTGATGTCAATCACTGAAAGTTTTATAACCTGAACTGGTAGTAGGAGAGATATCAGGCCACACATTCCGGTCTTATTCCTGGGCAGTCGATCGTAGATTTGTGGATCTCCACACCACCACCAGATGTCAGCTCTGCTCACTGGGTTGAATAGGGGGTCCACGTCTGTGAGAGTCAGGCAGCTTGAATCGTTCAGCGTGCCTATGCGCTCACCTGGTCCGGTCATGTTGATACAGGTGTGATTGGTCGCTGTAACGTCTCGTGCAAATATAGGTTTTCTCTTCTCCGGTCCTGTTAAAGGAAAGATCTTATCCCACTTCGTGCAGTTGATGTCTTCTATGTTAGTGGAGTTCATGACCTCTACCAGGCATTGTTCTTCAATCGGCGCAGGCACTACTCTTAGTGTTGGTCGTGGCCCTAGGCAGACCATACAGTCATCGTTGGCATCTCGAGCTGCCTGTTCTGCCAGTAATAGCCAGTTATTGGAATATCCTGAAATGCCTGTGGTAATTTTAAACCAGTCGTCGGCTTCCAGTTCTGGTCCGGCTATGACTACTGTGGTCATAGATGTTGAGAGTGGCCCTTTGGTCAAGGCGGGGCCGCTGCTTGTGATGGTGGTCGTATTGGCGTTGCTTTCTTCATTCTTGGTGAGGTTGTTACATATAGATAAGAAATGGTGGGGGTCTTTTCCACTCTTATATATGAACAAGGTTAGGTGGTAGCAGCTAGAGCTGCCCGCCAATGTTCCAGTGTGTGATGATGACGTCTGTGGAACCACATAGGTCCTCTTCTGTGATTTAGGTGGGTTTTCCAGTAGTGGGTGGCTTGTTGTGTGGAAGTTGACCACCAGATGTGTGTTTGTCTTAGTCAGATTCAGCTGTTTAGACAAATTTCTAGCAGATCCTTGTGTTGGCGTTGGTGTCCAGTCGTTTCCAGTATAGGTGAAGACTGTGTCCCAGCCTGGGTTGGTGGCATTTGAGATTAACAGGTACCAGTCATATCCAGGCCACTGGCTCCCTAAGTATCCTCCGATATGGAATGAGTTCAGGGGAATCCATACTGTTGACGAGAAGCTCGTTTGGTTGTAACACAGGTACAGGTCTGCTGTGGTTCTGACCTGTGTTGCGGCCGTTTCATTACAGGGGTTGAATCCATTCACCTGGCTCTTGATGGCCACCAACCACAAGAGTGTACATAGTACTGTGATGACAAGTGTCATTGCAGCACTTTTGGTGTCTTTAGATCTTCTTTGTTTTGTGAGTGAGTTTCTTCTCGACCCCTTGTCACTCCCAGGGCCCCTGGTGAGTAGACCTCAGCCAGAGGAGTGGGATCCCAAGTGTTGCCACTGATCACCCTACTCCCCACCGAGCGAACACCAGAGGTTAGGGAGGACTGGAATCTAGGCTGTTGCTCACTTTAGGCTGACGTCGATGAATCCTGGAGTAGTTCGACCTTCTTCGTGTGGCTTTGGTGGATCCAGGAGGGGTGTTCAGCAATTTTGCAGGCTGTTGGTGTGGCCAGGAGGACTTGGTAGGGTCCCTCCCACCTCGGGGAGGACCAGTTTTTCCTCTGGAGCACTTTTATCAGGATCCAATCCCCTGGTTTCAACCTGGAAGAGACTGAAAAAGAATCACTCGGCAGTTGATTGTTCAAAACTATTTCCTTGTTTTCCAACAGTTTTGTCATCCATTCTGCCAGCGTTGTTTCTCTTATGGATTTATCTATCGGTTCACTTGTAATGGGTAGAGGAAAGGGTCGCCCATGTACTATTTCGAAGGGTGTCAGTTTCTGTGAGCCTTGTGTTAGTCTCATCCACATTTTGACCAGACCTACACATTCAGGCCAGGGGCGACCAGTTTCCTCCATGCATTTCCTTAACCTTTGTTTTATAGTGCCATTGGTTCTTTCTACCAGCCCTGCACTCTGTGGGTGGTATGAGCAGTGATGTTTTATGCTGAAACCTAGCGCTTCGGAGACTTTTGATATTACTTCATTTACAAAGTGTGTGCCATTGTGGAACTTCAGTAGTTATTTTTACAAAATCTTTATTCATCTTTATTCATCTTCATTTAAGCATGCACTCCTAGAAGGGAAGACGAGGCCGGTATCCAGGTGGGTACTGGGCTGTGTGTTTAGCACCCATCTTAGAGTATATCTCACATCTTCCTGTTTTTTTCTCCAATGTCCCTTGCAGGGCTCTGTGTCTTTGTGGAAATAAAGAACTGACTGTCTCCTTCAAAACTGAACAGAAAAAAAAAGTTTGACTTCTATTATTTTTCACACAGTCATTGTTGGACAAGTCTTGTGTACCATTTTAGAATGGTAAGAGCACAGCAGTAATACTTCCTTATTCTTCTAAATTTGTAGTATTACATTGCAGAACTATTACACTGCAGAAATTTTTGCACAGGGTAGCATATGCTGGCTTTATTGTATAAGAAAGTCAATTGACAGTGGAGAAAGACACTACAGTTTTTGGCTGCCATTTGTCAGACCTCATGTAATTAGGAATAAATCCATTCAGTGTTCTTCTTACCCAATTCATGAGCTTTAGCTTATCCCAGTTTTCATAGGGCAAGAGGCAGGGTACAAAATAGTAAATACAGTGCAGGCCAAAATAATTTATTATTTTATGTAAATAGTTTTTATGTGGAGTGCCCTCTCCGGGTCGGGGATGAGTTCCTGCCCCAAGTGGAGGAGTTCAAGTATCTTGGGGTCTTGTTCGCGAGTGATGGGAGAAGGGAGCCGGAGATTGACAGACGGATTGGTGCTGCGGCTGCAGTGATGCGGACGCTGCACCGGTCCGTTGTGGTGAAGAGGGAGCTGAGTGTAAAAGCGAAGCTCTCAATTTACCGGTCGATCTACGTCCCTACCCTCACCTATGGCCACGAGCTGTGGGTAGTGACCGAAAGAACGAGATCGCGGATACAAGCGGCGGAAATGAGCTTCCTCCGAAGGGTGGCTGGCCTCTCCCTTAGAGATAGGGTGAGAAGTTCGGCCATCCGGGAGGGGCTCAGAGTAGAGCCGCTGCTCCTCCGCATCGAAAGGAGCCAGTTGAGGTGGCTCGGGCATCTGACAAGGATGCCTCCTGGGCGCCTCCTGGGTGAGGTGTTCCGGGCATGTCCCACCGGGAGGAGGCCCCGGGGCAGACCCAGGACACGCTGGAGAGATTATATCTCTCAACTGGCCTGGGAACGCCTTGGTATTCCCCCGGATAAGCTGGAGGAGGTGGCTGGGGAGAGGGAGGTCTGGGCTTCTCTGCTTAGGCTGCTGCCCCCGCGACCCGGCCTCGGATAAAGCGGATGAAGATGGATGGATGGATGGATAGTTTTTATGTTCAACTTGGGTTCCATAGGCCCTATAGAAATGTGGAAATTACTAACTTAAAACCACATACACATAAAAAATGACTTGTTTGTTTGTGTGTGTGTGTGTGTGTGTGTGTGGTTGTTTGTTTGTGTACCCATTTGAGTTGACCCATACTGACACTGCAGTATTGGAATATGATATTAATATTATTGTCATTCAGTGAGAGGGGAAAATATATATTACTAACAAAAAATGGTCATAGAAATTATGCAATGCAAGTACCTCACAGCTACACATGTCACACTTATGCAAATATATAGCACAGTAATTTCTAAATTGCAACATTAGAACCCCTCAGTGAATCGCTACCTTATCATGGTGGAGGGGTTTGTGTGTCCCAGGGATCCCAGGGGCTATGTCCGGGTCTTTTTCCCCCTGGTAGGGTCTCCCATGGCAAATTGGTCCAGGGTGAGGGACCAGACAAAGAGCGATTCACAAGACCCTTATGAGGAAAACATCGAGGGAACAGTTTACGCTGCCCGGGATAGGGTTATGGGGCCCCACCCTGGAGCCAGGCCCAGGGAGGGTGCCCGAGAGCGAGCATCTGGTGGCCAGGCCTTAGTCCATGGGGCCCGTCCAGGCACAGCCGGCTCGGGCAGTGGCTGAAGCAAAAACTCAGGTGTGGGAGGAGTTTGGAGAGGGCATGGAAAAAGACTTTCGGACTGCCTCGAAGAGATTCTGACAAACCATCAGGCGTCTAAGGAGGGGGAAGCGGTGCTCTACCTGCACTGTATATAGTGCTGGTGGAGCGCTACTGACTTCGACTGAGAAAATTGTCGGGCAGTGGAAGGACCTCCTTAATCCCACTGACACGCCTTCCAGGAGGAGGAAGCAGACTCTGGGGATGAGGGGATGACCCGCAAATTTC